>PPHD01004990.1:10439-27302 GCA_002909625.1 Bambusicola thoracicus | reverse complement strand
GGCTCCAAGTCTCTGAAATACAAATGGAACAATTTTGTGAGATGACATCCTCAGACTAAGTCTTTATATTTACCTTAAAGATTATCATAAGTATTAGAACACTGTGCCTGAATTTTCAGTTTGCATGAAGGAATTTGCCTCCATCTCTACCTCTTGGTTTTAAATTGACATTTCCCCAAACTGATCAGAACATAAAAATTGCTTACATGATCCAAATTTCCATGGTCAACATAAAAAAACCCTCAAAACAACTATAGCTATGGGAGATCTGTGTGTGCAGGGTAGAGACGCAAAGAAGGAATGTAAGTGAAAGGGGTAATTAATTGGCAATCTTGAAAGTATGAAGCAAGTTGCCTTCTAATTTTACAGAATGTAACCATCACGATTTATGATTTCTGCCAAACTATACATTGATTTCTCTGTCTTAGGAATCAGCAGCTTTCCCCACTGATTGAATTCTAATTACTCACTCCATAATTACATCGATTTTAACAGACTTCTGGACAGTTTTGTACCAGGCTGGTTTCAAATTGCACTTAATGAATTCATCATGACTATCAATACAAAAACTTCCATCCTACAGCATACTGAAATAGAAAGAAACTGTTTTTCTTCCTACTGCACAGGCAGTGCTTGTCCTCAGCTCATACTGCACTAACCTAGAGCACGCAGCTGGCTGTGGGCTCTGCTTCATGACAGCTCTTGGAGAACAAGAAGAAAAGGTCAGTTGGTTTAGTTTGTTTAAACCCAGTTGTGAGTATATCTGTAGCAAACTGTGATAAAATCCATTAGAATTGTAGAATATCCCGAGTTGGAAGAGACCCACAAGGATCATCAAGTCCAACTCCTGGCTCCAAATAGGACCATCGAACCAAACCCTGTTCAAACTACAGAAGTTAGTATTTTCAACCACAAATTCAATCACTTCTGTATATTACACCAAAGTCAAGAAAGTCTTGCGTTTGCCCTCTCCAAAATATATGTAATACATGCCAAGTCATACTAGTACTGGTTATACCAACCAGCAAAATGGGGCAGAATCCTCCTCATACTTAGTGACAGCAGTGCTGCTCAGTGTGACAATGTCTTGGCTGTCACGAAGCCTTCCCACCTGTTCCCAGGTCGCCCTATTTGTCATCCTTTCTGCCTCATACAGACATAGGCATATGCATAAATCAATATCGCAGCCCAACTGGTTTACAATTAGCTCTAGGGAATCCTATTTGGTCTCACCATTTTATTTGCATTTCCTCTGAGCAGTGGCTTCCTACTCTATTGAGTTATTGCTATATAAAGGAGCATTCAATATCCAGTCAGGCTGAAAGCTGCTGATTACATTCAACAGCTTTAATAAGATATGTTATTAGATCTTATTTTCTTGAATTATCAATAGATCAAATATATGATCAATGGCGACCTTTAAATATTCCCGTGACAATATTTTCAGAGACCTTTTCATTCAAAAGAAGCTTTTATAACCGAAATCCCAAACTCTACTTGCAGGTTTTCTTTAGGTTTCAGTATCTTTCATCTAAAGTTCATTATTTTGGGTGCAACAGTTCTGGTGCTAAACTTGGTTGAAGTGACAAGGTCTCTAGAGGTGCAGACTGTATCTGTTGCTTTTATTATTGTGACTATATCTAAATTTCTGGACACAGTAGTTTCAGGCTGGTATCAGGGTGAGACATGGGCATGGTCCTGTCCCTCTCCCACCACTCCTCTGCCATGAGCGGGAAACAGGATGTGTAGAGCCCAGCTGCAATGTGCTCTGTCCTCACCCCATGCTGCAAAGGTGCCTTGCTCCTAACCTGCTAGACCTTCAAGGCAAGCTTGTACCTGCCCTTTGGTGTGTATGGCAAACAGGTATTAGACGAGAGAAATTATCACATTACAAAGGAAAAAAGGAATAAAGATCTTACCCATATCATGGGCTCACAGAAGGACTCCAAGAGCAACAATCTCTAGATAGACATCCTTCCTCCTTGGAAGTTAGCCCTTAAATGGGGTCTAGGAGGGGTAGAGCTAGGCTCCACCCCTTCTGGTCACTCGGGTGAAATTGCATTCACCTGTGCCCCTGCAGCTGACTCAGCACTCACCTTCAGGTGGTCAATCAGAGGTTCAGGCCGTGATTCAACAGTTCCCATACACTGGTGGAAGGAATGCAGCTTCAGAGTCTAATTTTCATTGTAAATGGTACAGTGGTGGGTGTGCATGAACAAAAAGAAAGAAACTGAGAAAAAAATGGACCATGATTTCACTGCAGATTTTTACTGTACATTGAAAATCATCCAATTAGCACAAATACCCATTCTGGAAGTGGCAAGCCTAAGTTTAACTGCAACAACAGGTCATTTTCTTTTCTGATTGGGAAGTGAATGAGTTGTCCTCCTTTTTCTCTGCATTTGTAGAGAACAATTCCAGTGGGCATGAAAGACGATTTTGTACGTTATTTTCTAAAATATAAAGCTTTCCATGGAGATGAACTTCCTTATGGCCTCTGGAAAACTGTCTAAGAAGAGTAGTAAATTTACTGCTCTCTACCAAGAGTAGTAAATGATCTAAAGATATGTTCATCATCTCTTGAAGGAGAAAGCAAATAAAAAGAGTTACCAAAACCTGAAAGCTGAATGGTTTGTTCCCTTTTAGAATAAACACACTGAGTTAGGGTTTACTCTGGACAGCATGAAAGAAAGCAATCTGCATAAATAAATGATTTTTTATCAGACAATGAGAAAAAGATTCAGACAGAAAGTTGTTGTGCTTTACTTTTTATGGGAACTAAAAAGAACAAAATTACTGGACTATTTCGTTCCCCTTAAAATCTTTATATTTATTTATTTATTTATTTAAGTAATGGTGAACAGATGATTCCTTCAAACTTCACTTGCAATGAATTCAAGACAAGATAATATCATCATCCATCTTCTTGATGAACCTCATCATCTTATCTTCTGTCTGAATCCAGGAGAAAAACTGAACAAGCTATGCATCTACACATTTCTTCATTTAAAAATTACAGCTGAAGGTTAGAAAATGTTTAAGGTCAAACTTCTAAGCTGCCATCTGGAGCTCATTTAACAATTGCCAAGAACATCTGCCAGTGACACACGTGCTTAAGCCAGAACTTAGACAACATTACCTTTTCTTTTAAGGACAGAGACTTAATGTCACATGAGCATCACCTGAGATGCTTTGCTGTTGGTCATCTGAACTCAGTGCAAATTTAGTGCAGTTTGGCAACTAGTGAAGGTGTTATTAGATAAAAACAGTTTGTAAAAGCAAATCAACAGTGTTCACAGTCTAAAACTTCAATTTCAGAAATAACAGTATCATTAACAACTTTGGAAGACACATCAAAATTAAGGAAGAGGGTGGGGGGCTTTGGCATATGATTTCTTCTGATGAGGAGGATTGGAATGCAAACTTCCATTACTGCTATTGCAGCTGCTCCTCTGCTGTAGCTGCAAAGAAGGCTTCAGCTCTCAGATAGCTGAAGGCAATGTTTTTCAGAAGTGCTGTAAGTGAAATATGAATGTAGACATTTAAGAGATAAAGAAAACGTGTCCTCAGAGGTAGGTATAATATTCTCTGAGTTTTTATGACAAACATGAAAGATATAAAAATCAGAGAAACACATGGCTTACAAGATCTAATTCATCAGAAAAAGCTCCATATATTTATTCATACTGTAAGACATAGCAAATCCCATTAGTTGTTAATTCCTTACACTGGGGAAGTCATTTAGAGTTTTAGAAATACTTTAAGGTTGCTACTCTTTACTCACACACGTGAAATCCTAATAGCAAGAAGTAGATTTTGTGAGAAAACCTTTATCACTAAATACAAGAGAACTGTCTTTTGTTCATGTCCTGCATGGAAATCATCCCCTCCAAATGATGGACATGACATATACAATATCTACTAAGATATTATGAAAATTTTAACTAGGAGGAAACGTTTTACATGTAGTGATTTGATCAGACAGGAGAGATGCTTTCAGACATGCTTAGCGTGTCAAATTTCTGTGGTTTGGTAAATGTCGAGCACTGGATTATTTTCCATAGGCGGCAAAGTAATGCAATATATTATGTATTTAGTGATTCATTTAAGCTACTCAATAACCGATGTGTGCAATTCAAGATAATTCATATGTATATTAATAGGTATAATAAATAATTTGATTCCATTTACAGAACACTGAATCTGTACTTTAATGGTATCTAGAAAACAGAGAAAATTGAAATGATTGCTTTCATTCAATTGACAAGCTGTGAATGTGACTAAAATCCCCACACTGATTGTAGATCAGTTTACTTTTGAAACTGAAAAACAGAAGTTATGCTCTGTGTCTTGTTCTTTATAAGGTTTTTAAACCTTTCATATTTTAAAACACAGCGGAATTTAATCCTTGTCAAAAGGATGAGAGTTATATAGGAGCAGTGGTGAGAAGATTCATGAAGAGTATCGTGTTTTGTTTTTCTTTATAACTAAATATATATTATCATATTGATATATCATCAATTTGTGTTTTTTTGTTGTTGTTGTTAAAGAACCTTTGTGCCTGTATGAAAATGAAGAGAAAGGCTTTTGCAACCAAATCTCCAACCAAACAACTATTTGCTTTCCAAAATTCAGAGCACCGTTATCAAATCCATTAATTGACAGACATTGAGTGTGATCTCTAATATGTCTTATCTTTCCAGTTCTATCCAAGAACTGTAATCAGAAGAGAATTACTTTGAATACATTTTTACACTTTTTTCTTGAAGTTTAGAAATTGTTTATTTTCAGTAGGATCTGAATATTTTCTTCACTTTTGAAATGCCTCTAGTCTAAAAAGTCTGCTCATGGCTGAAAGAGAATTTATAAGCAGGCAGGCTGTCATGAAAACACCTCCTCACCTGAACCAAATTAATTTAGACTGTCACTGAATCCTCAGTCTGCTGAATCTTGCTGGAATAGCTTCTCTACATTGTGAAAATTTTAAAAGACCCTCTACACTTGAGAATGAATTGAGAAGTGGAAAAAGTCATAGGTCTTCACAGAATACCTGAAGATGTAAAGTAAAATGCCTTCAAGACTTTAATTACAGTAAAAGAACAGTGCGTGTTGAGATTTATTGCTAACTAGATTTATAAGTTAGAAAGCCTAGAAGTCAAGGTTGACAGGCCAAGTTTACAGGATTTTGTTTAACAACATGCATACTTTAAAATAAAAAAGAAAAATCATGTTTTATGTTTGGCATAGAGCAAGAAAAAAACATGTCTGAGCAGAAGCCTGCAGAGGAGTTGTGTGTAAGAATTTGGTCACATTTTTTTGAACAGAATTTGAGTTTTTGCTGAGTCACTTTAATTATTATTTTTTATTTTGCAAATAATGCCAGAACTCTCACAAAGCTATAGGAACAGATAAAGTTAAGCCTAGTTCATTTGTTTGTAGTAAGTAGGCCTCTGTATTTGCTGCCCATGTCTGCTAAGCTTGTATGGTTGAAGATATGTAAAAAATAGTCAGTTTAGTGTATTAATGTGTACCTAATATCAGCCAACATCACAAGCTACTGTGCAATACCTTCTTTGTCCCCCTATAAAATAAAAATGATAGTACTGTTTACATTTACTTTATCTCAGTGCAATATTGAGCTCCTTAATCATGTCCTGCCATGCAAGTACACTTAACCTTTGAAAGTCCTTCAGGAAAAAAAAGAAAAAGGCAAAGAAAAAACAAGACACTGTGAAATCAAATTATATTGGAGGAAGGGGGAACTTTAAACCTGGTGCAATCTAGGATTGGTTGGATGTTTTTGAAAGAAAAACATCATGTGGTCAATATTTTCCCTTCACTTTTATAGAAGATATTTATAGTTTTTAATAACTGCAAAGACTCACACTCAGCATCTAATGTTGCATGCTCTGTTGTAGCTATAATGCTGACAATACCATAAAACCAGCATTACGGTACCTCAGTAGGAACATATTGTTGTATGCTGTATGTCACATGGGATGTGACCCCCTCCTCTGTCGCCTCCCCACACCCTGCGGGTCTTCCTGGGCAGCTTGGCAGCCATTTGGTGCTTCTCAGTAAGTGACAAAAAGATCTTCCTTCTTCATTCCACCTCTTTCCAGTCCACATACAGCTTCTGCTGTCATCAAATGTGAACGGACCTTTGGAGAAGGACGATGCAAACCAGGGAGGAGATGGTCAGCCCATCTGACCGACAGCTGCTAAGATTTAGGATATTCCTATCCATCACTAGGATCACTAGGATACTGGGGAGATAGCTCAGTTTGTGAGTGACTTTCTGCTGAGCTGGGGAAAGAGGGAGTGGAAAAGAAAAACATGGAAAAGGGACCATGGAGTAATGAGCAAAGAAGGAAAAGTTTGAAGGAAACTGGAGATTGCAAGAAATGGAGGGAAAATGGAAAATTAAAAGACTAAAAAGTAGGCTACAGTGTCTCCGCGAAGGAGTTAGGAGAGAAGGAAGAGAAAGGAAAAGGAAGTACTGAAAATTGGTTGGAAGAGTTTGCTGACACTGTCAAAAAATGTGTAGCATCAGGAATTTCCCAGAACTTTCCAACTCTACAAAAAGGAGAAGACAGGCAATTGCTGAAAGAGCTGGTCTCAGTTTAATTAAATGTTTGTTTAAGTCTAACGTATTTGAAAATTATAATTGGTTTCCCCTAGCAATGCCCTTAACCAAGCCCCTCTCACAAAGATCTTTGAAAAGCAGATAACTCACAAAAAATCCCAGTTGGCAACTCTTTTTCCCTGAAAAAGAAGTTTACCGAAATCTTCAAAGGCAAGGATCTGGCATAATTTTCTCTTGAGTAAAGTTAACTCTGCAAGTTAAAGCCCTGCCAGGCAGAACAATGTACTCCAGCTATCTGCAAGCTTGGCCCCAAACTTATGAGCAGGAGTGACTGACGGTGCAGCCCATCAGGTTGGGGGAGGACCAGTCCAGTTCTTCCGTATAACCCACCCCTGCTCATGGACCACTAAGTGTCCAGCCGTGGTACTACAGGATGCAATCTGTAAGCAGAGGATATCTCCACAGTAAGAACAAAATACATGACTTTCCACAGTTTCATTCTGCAAAGGTTCACACTGCCCTTCAATGTCAGTAGAGATGCACTATCAGATAAAACACAACATGCAGTAAATGTAAACCTGAGCAGTGTTGTCATTCAAAGACTACATAGCCAAGACGTGGCTTAACTGATCATTTCTTGGACAAAGCTTCTGCTCACAATCATCAGCTGTAAAAAATGTGTGGAATGACTAATTGCCCAAGAGCCAAAATGTACAGCAAAAAATCTGCATATGTCTGATACTGGGAAACCATGGACCTAATGTTCTCTAAATATGTCCTAGGTGGGACACTGTTACATTCACATCACATGGCCTTTGCAATTCTGGCATTGGAACAGACAGAATAAAAGGTCAACAGAAAAAAAAAAAAAAAAAAAAGGAAAAAAGGAAGACAACGGTAACAATGCAAAAGTGTATTTGAAGTCATGTCTTTAGCAAATATAGAGTGGAACTGGCTAGGAATGTTTAGGAGGAACCACTTTTCAAGCAGAAAAAATCAGTTTGTGAAAAAAAGCTCTCAACAACAGCATATCTACAGTTTCAAAGTGAAATGAATTTCTGGTTGGAGTACCTGTAGAACCAATTATCCACTGGGTATAGCCTCTGCTGGCAGGAGGAACAGACAGTATTAAGACCTTAATTCTCATCAACTCAACTCAGAGAGGAATGTTCAAATTTCTGGGCTACAGTGTGAGGCATTTTGAGGAGAACATTTAGAGTTGGACAGTGTCTTACTCCAGCTCCTCTGTTTTCTTCTCCTTTCTTGTCCCCCATCCCATCCCAAACAAAGCTTGGTAGTTATGGCACTTTTCTGGGATGTGCATGGACATCTAAAATGGGATGTCTTCCATGCCACTGGGCAGATACCAGAGACCTGAAGCATCACTCTCAGCAAAACCTCTTGGTTAGAAGAAGACTTGTGCTCTATCACTCTTTGCAGTTGTTAGCAGCTGAGGTGTTCATAAGAGGAAGTTGAGTTTTCCATTTCTGAAGAAAAAACAAATAACTTGCATCTGAGTCCAGGACCTAGGCAGACACAAATGAACAAAGTATAATTTTTTAATATCAATTTAATTGCGCATTTCTTTTAAACTATAACACCACCTGGATGCAGTCATAGCAATAACAACAACAAATTAATGTTTGTGAGGAAATGCATTTAAGTATTAGGATCTAATAATACACTGCCTTGGAAGTAGCTGTAAAATTGTTTCCCTTTACAAGCAGAGTGTTACGAATGCCAAGATCCAACAAGTGTCTAATATTATTCTTCCCCAGATGAAATGAAAAGATATTGATTTCTACCAAATAGATTCCCTAATATGTAAACTCGTTATTCTAAGGCTTAGAAAAATCATATACTTTTATTTCTGTACTGAAGACATTCAAAATAAATGTTTTATGAGAATAAAGTGTTGCGTATGCTTCTTGAAAAACCTACCAATATATGAGTCACCTTTTCACACAGTGGATATATACATTCCTAATTTTGCCTTATACTTGAAGAATAAGCATCTCTGAACATTGAACGGTGCAAGGTTACACCAGTGTGATAACAGCATGTGCGGTTCTGAGGTTGCATTTCAAAAGCATATCTCCTTGCTCTACACTCTATTGCTCTACACTAGCACAAAAACCACAGAAGAGATGGGGAATAGGGATGAATCGAAGGTAACAAACCTCCTTTTACTGGAGCGCATCTGCAACTGACAGAGTTTTCTCATTAAGTCCATCAGAACTGGGCAGAAACTGTCAAACAGTTAGATAACATTCTGAAATATTTTCCAATTGCAATCCAATTGAACCCTTGAACTACTTCTCAGAGTCACTTGCTTATATCATAGGCATACAAGGAAATCCATGGCTATATCTAGCTGTTTCTGTATACACAGACTGGGAGAAACTTCTCAGGCTTAAATGTTTTACTTTTAGAAAAATCTTGTACTCTTCTGTTTCTGTTTTTTTTTCTTCTTTTGCTCAGTATGAAATGCCATCATTTAGATTTATCTGAGGTACAAACTCATCAGCTGAAGTATGAGAAGTTTGAGAGGCTTGACAGAGGGTACTACTGTTTCATATCTTCAATTTTCCAGCAGCTTTGCCTTTTCTTGAGCACGTGCATATTGAAAAAGGAACACCCTGAGTTACCAACTGCTTGATAAAGGACAAAGAATATTTCTGTATCAGAGAACTGTACAAAAAGCGAAGAGAAGAAACAGGTTTTTTATTCATTGCTAACCAGGACAGCATAAGGAGAAGGCAGCTCTGAGAGTAACAAGAAAAGAAATGACCTGATTTGTGATGGCCACACTACCTAGTTAGGAAAAAACGTATACTGCAATTCATGTTAAATAAAAGCCTGTTTCTGCCTGATACTTGGGAGAATTTGTCCATGAGCACTTCATTATTAAACAGTGTTCCTGTGGTACAGCCAAGTTTAGAAAGGTTTTATTTAACATGCCATTACAGCAATTAGCCCCAGGGAAAGTTCAGCTTGCATACCCGGCTTTTAAATATGCCTTAAATTTACATTTATCAACTGAGTTCCACCCTCCCCTCCCCCAGTTATAAACTTTCCCTTTTCTCCTCACCTCACAGCTGTCACGAAGCTTCCAACCCAAGCCCTTTTATCAGCACCCACTCTGTCAGAGCCTCAACCCACCTTCCCTTGCAGTGCACCAGTGCAGTACCAGTCCTCAGGAAGATTGGCCTGTCAGGCCCCACATGTCAACGTGTCACATGTGATCACCACTGCAGGAGTAAGTCAGTGATTCTTCTGCAAGACAGGGTGTTTAAGAGACAGAAATGAGGTTGAGGATGTTGAAATTCAGTTTCTAGTTCTGCTGTGTCTTGAGGGAAGTCATTTAGTCATTACTGTATCTCAGCTCTATGAGTCTGCATGAGGATACTATTATTAGCTTTTCTCCATCTTGTTTATTCAGTTCATAGTAGATGAGCTATCACTTGCAATGTTTATTTACAGGACTTAACACACCTAGGGTCCAGCCTTTCCTTAGGCCTCCAGACACAACTGTTCCTCACAAAGCCCTCTGATCCCCATGGCTTTGATCAAGTCCTGGTGACAAAGTAGGATTGACACACAGTGCGGCAGAGGAAATGAGCTCTGGTGACTGAAAAATTCTGGTTTTAAGTTCGCCAGGTTATCTATCATCTTAAAATACATAAATAAATGATCTAACATTCTTCAGGTTTTGAACTGCATGTCAGAAGAGTATGGAAACAAACATTCTGGGTTCACACAAATGCTGGTGTGGCATTGCTGCTGCGCATTGATCGCCAGCAAACTGCTGGAGAAGATGTACCTTGATGCTCACCTCCTGCATCCAAAACATAGTTTCTATTGTCCATACCATTGCTTTTCCTTTCCTACTATCCATTGCAGGAAGCAGAAATATGGTTGTCTGAGCATCTCTAAAGCTACTGTTTTTTAACTCTGAAAGTGAAATTAGGTCCTTTTAACGATATTTTTTGAGTATGCATTTTATAGTCATAATGAATTGTGAGTGTTGCAAAATAAAGATGTTTCAGAGCCTCTGCTTGCTGTACATATGAGCAGTGAGAGGCTCAGGGAATGCCATTGCCTGAGTTTTTAAGGGTAATATTGCTCTGACTTTTTGCAACATACATGAAAAATTAACCTTTTTTTCTGTGTGCATACTCCTTTTGCACACCATGCTGAACATACATTCCTTATACACTAGCTCAATACAAAACACAGAGAAGTCACACTACAGTGATATCAACAAAACTTTTCTCTCAAGCAGTAACAGGACTGGCCAAATACTTAGTTGCTAGAGGTAAAAAAAAAAAAACACAAAAACCAACTCTCTCTCTCTATGTGTATATATATATATAGTTTTATCTTCTACCACTTACACTGTCTAGCATAAAATCAAAGCCAACTGCAACAATACTTCCAGCAAATGACTCAGTCTACAAAACCATAATTCCCTGACAGCTTCAACCACTGGTTTTTTTTTTTTTTTTTAATTTATTGGTTAACCAGTATTTTGACCCATCTGCTATAACAGTCTCCATAAATTAAAATCTGAATATTTCCTAATCCATTTTCCCAGCATTATTTCATTAGCATTACATCTCAGCTGTTCAGGATGAATGGCTGCACCTAGAAAGAGGAATTTCAAGGGCTTCATGAGCACTACCTAACATACAACTGCGGTCTATGATTAACTGGTATCAGCTTGACCTCATACCTGCCTGAGGGAAAATGATCAGATAGCCTTTGGTAAAGTTTATGAGATGTTAGTTTCTACTGTGGTGTATGCAGGTCTTTAATTTCTTGTAATTTATGTTGAGATGGCTCCCTTAGGCACACTGCTTTGTCCCAAAAGCAACAGAGAGTCAAACTTCAAGACTGTGATCTCTTTTTTCTAACTTTTCCTTGGTATCTTTTGGAATGAAAGGAATGTGAGAGAGTACAGTGCAAGCATGGTGAATAGACTTTATGGGGCATAGACTTTATGGGGCAGTCATGAATAAAACCAAAATGGGTTATGTAAGGGAAAAGATATGCAGCTGCTCACAACTACTTCCTCAGTTGTACAGAGCTTAGCAGAACACAATTCCATTTAACAATTCTTTTTAGTTGTATTAATTTTTATTTGAGAAAAATTAATATGTGCAATGTAGTTTGAAGAAACAAAAAATCTGCTCCCTGATCATAAAACTTAAGGGTCTGTGTCACATTCGAAGCTTGCTTTAACAAATGTAATGAAAAATACAAAGTTATCCTGGAAAAATAAATGAACACAAGCTTTTGAACTCAAACTAGCATTGATCAAGAGCAAACTTCTATGAAATGTTAGGAAACCACTCATATATTTTAGTGGTAAAAGCTCTCTGGTTATAAAGAAAAATAATCACATCTGCTTTTCCCTCCATGAAGTCTTGAAAATAATAGGGAATGGCATAGTGGCTATGAGCATTTCATAGTACCTAGAGTGGAGAAGAAGGAAGTATTTCTCACTGATTTCTAGTGACCCCCTGTGGTAAGCTAGACTCAATAGCATTGCTGAAGACTATGGCATCTGGGCGATGACCATCATGGCCAGAGAAAGTCTTATGAGTCAAGTCTGACCATCTCAATGAGCGTGACACCTTAGGCTGTCCAGAGCCCAGGAGATGATCAGAGATCAAAAAGTGCTCTTTGTGAGAAGATACCAGACTATGAGCCCTACTTAGTATACAAGGATGTAATTCTATCAGACATGCTGTAGTGACAGCCTAATCCACAGGCAGAAATTAAAAACATTTACTCCAGTCACAAACACACAAAAATCATAGGATGAAATTAGAGTCTAATCTATATACTTTTAATATTGCACTAATGTGGAATATGATTGTCCATATAAAGGTCTTTACAAGCTAATTTCAGCACTGAGGTGAACAGTAATTCAAAGGAGGGAGCTGCCAGCACACCAAGTAATTTAGTTTAGAATTCAGCCAGAAAGAGAGAAGACAAGCTGTATGAGGAATGTCTTCAGATAGTTCAACTTTTAGATTTTCTAAAATACACACTAAGGCCATCTGTAAGACCAGAAGTTTAAAGAAAGTTCTACTGGAAAAGGGATTTATTAGAATTTATGCTCACTCTGAAGTACTTACAAATGCTTCATAAATTGCATATTCACTACACAAACATTCCTTCAATTGGGAACAAGCCAAGGTTCTCACTAGTTACATTTGTCCTAGAAATAAAGCCACTTGCAGAAGAAAAATGAGCTAATGGGAATATTAAAGAGCCTATAGCAGATTTTTTACATAAAAAAGGCACATCTGGATCTCATACAATTCATATACCTAGAAATTATATGTTACAGATTTTGTCAGCTGTCAAAACACAAAATGAATAGCTGAAAGGTAGTTATTGTTTATCGATGAGGGTAAAAATCCCTATAAGCTGTTCTAAATCTCATGTCATGTTTCCCTAGTGTTTGCAAAAATAAGAGAGCTGCTTCCTTATCTGACATGCCTTCATTACAGTTGGTGGTTGGTTACATTAGTTGGGAATCTGTTACAGGTTATTTAACACATATGGAATCAAGTCCATTGGCTCAGTCAGTATTGTTGTCATTCTTCCCCGTCTTATGAAAAAATGGAAAAAAAAAAAAGTTGGAATTATGAATAAACTTTATGTATGTTGGCTAAGCTGACAATGTACTGTATACATAAGCTCCCTTTTCCATGTGTTTTTACTTGTTTCATGTTCTTCCCGTAAAATTGCTTTAGTAATGTCCTTGAAAAGTAAGGGGGAAAAAATGCCATTAATATTTTGGGTCTCTAAAAACCAGACTAAAAAGACAATAAAAACAACCTTACATGAAATAAAAAAGTAAGTTATAATTTATGTTTGACAGTGGTTAATGGAGCTTTCAAACTTTGAACAAAATAACTTGGCAGCAAATTTTGCAAAAGCACCTAGGAAAAATATTTATTTAGATCTAAATGAATCTGGCCCTAACCAAATCTCCCTGTCTTTCCATATTAAGGAATGTACTCTTGAGAAACATCTTTCAGTTTAACATTTGGACATGGGAATAACAGCCACCATAGTCATGCCTGATGGACCACCCACAATGTGCGGCATGGAACTTCTGACACCAACAGAAATGGGAAAGTTGGGTAAACGAATGGATTCTTCCCCCTGGGTTGTAGAAGTAATATGATTACAGGTCCGAGAAAATCATCCTGAAAAATAGTTTAATCGATCTTGGGGCACTGCCCTGAAAAAATTCCATTTTGCCTTTTCCAATTTGAAAGAAGGTTCACTGGAAAATTTCCAGTAGTTTCACTCACTGAGTAAAACAAGCAAGCCATTCTAAAGGTATGTGAGCTACAGGCTTGGAGCCTATTTTCTTCCCATTTAAGCCAGGATTCAAAAACAGTCACTAAATATATTTATTGAAATCATAAAATCTACGGTTATGATCTCTATGTTTTCATAATTTTATATTCAAAATATCACTCCAGAACAAAATTCATCATCCTCTTTTCCCCTTTGTGCATTTCACCATCAGTGTCACTTTAAAATGCTTCTGGACATTTTTGGGAGGGGTGAGTTTTCAGAACAGTTTACAGATCTGAACAGATGTAGAATTAGCCAGTGTTGCAAACTAAAACAAGTTATATACTGCAGACACACTTGTCACAAAATTCAAGTATGATATTTATCAGCTTTTAAATGAGAACACAACCATCAACTTCAACTCAATCTAGGATAATGTAATGTTTGCAGCTGAAGAATAGCTGATTATACTTACAGAGGTGCTTGCATTTAATGGCCACATTTTCCAGTCTCATGGTACTACAGCAAGAAAACAATCTTTCTTTCTCTCATATATGCTAATTTATAACAACAATTGTTATGATTTTTATATCTATACAGTGCTGCCTACAAAATATTTAATACCTGAGCAGCTGGTGCACCGTGGCTGATGCTTACTAAATGAATAAATGTTCTGTCTTCTGTTTCCCCCGTGTACTTGCATCCATCTGTTGTCTTGTGTCATTTTTGATTGAGGCCTAGAGGCACGATCACAAAACAAATAATGTCAATTTTGTTTTCGTTACTGGGGGGGGCCAAGAACCCTACTTCCAGGCTGAGAACACTTTGGTCCTTGGTGCTTCAAAGAAATGCTTTTAGACACACACACACACACAAAAAGCCATGCATTAGGGCACGCAAAAGTTAGCACGAGAAGTTTAAATTGGTATTCATTACAGGACAAATAGTTTCATCAAGTGTGCACTCTGAGTGAAAGCAGACTTACCAAGCTGGCAAGGGAAATGTTAGTTCCCCATAATGAGCACTGTAATTGAAGTTTGTTCTCTGGGTCAAACAACAGGCAAGCATATGTTTCATGTCCCAGCCACCATGTCCTTGCTGTGCCTGCAACCTGCCCTCACTGAGAAAGGAGCTCTCAACCCATGCAGAGACCACCAGGGCCATGCTGTACATGTGCTCAGCCATCAGCTGTGCTGCACTGGCTGTACCTCCTTGATACTGCTGTACAATCACTCTGCTAAGCTCCATCCAACACAGGGCCACGCACCTGCCTTTTCTGAGTCCTTTCAGTACAGAGGGAATAGTTCTCACCTGCAAGGTTATTCCAGGCAGCCACGTTGGGGATGAGGATGGCTGCTCTTGGAGAGATCTTCTCCCTTTTTGTTGACTGCAGAGGGAGAATAACAGGCTTCCTCAGTAGATCAATTCTTGTGCCTGACACCATCAAACTTTTCAAATGTTTCAAAATCACTGTTGGGTCATAATCAGACAGTTTTGAGGATTTCTCTGCTCACCTCTGGCATTAACTGAATACCTGGATTTGGGCGATGCATTTACACACCCATACAACCATATGCATTCATAGTTATCTCTAATGGCATTTTATTCTTGTATAACTCCTGCAAATGTGTTGGTGAGGGTTTACACAGTAGAGTTTTCATATGCAGGAAAATAGAGTTTTTATTTCTTTAAAAATAGAGACCGTGTAGTAACAATTCAGCAAACTGAGAGTGAACCTCTTGAAATCTGATCTGTCCAAAAACAGTCACTCCTCTTTCCTTTGAGACAGAGAGAGGGGGAGTTGCACAAAGAGTAAGACTGAAAAGGACCAAGAAGCACAGCTGGTGATTACAGAGACACATGAGACCATGCTCATGCTTGGTCTCACATGAGACCGTGCTCCAGTGTGTTTGGATAGAACACTTACGAGATCCAGCACTGGGCTTCCATTTGGGTAATGCTTTCTAAATTCTGGGCTCACTCACCTTACCTATGTGACCTACCTTTTGATTATGTGATTATGAAGAATAACTCAGGAAAAGGTGAGAAGGATTTTGTTCCAAATGGGGGTATTCTAAGATAGGTCTTTTCCCAGTATGTTCAGGTTTCTCAAGAAACATCTTGGAGTTGTCTGTCTGCTGAATAAACAGCTTCAGGGACAAGGAGCTGCACTCTGAGCTGAGTGAAGTAGATTGTCCCTGACACCTCTGTCAGGACAAGTTTTTCTCAAGAGAAAGACATGATCACTCTCTCTTGCAACCACATAAGAAATCATTCAGTATGGCCATATTTGGCAACTAAAACAAATACAGCTATATTCAAGAATTTCAGTTAAATAACTCAGTATCGTAGAATTTTTTTGACATACAGTTGGAGCTAATGACCCATTTTCCATTTTCTTCAATCCCAACTAAGACATATTAAATATTAATTACTATCTATTTGAGACCGTACCTCTGAACTTTGGAGGCCATTCCTCCTGGAAAGTAGAAAAGGAAGAAAGGGGAATTTTCTCATATATTGAGAAGATTTATTCTGTTTTGTAAGATTGCAAGCATGAGTACAATCCTTGCCCTTAGAAATGGCTGCATGTCAGATGTGTATCCAAGTAGTCTAAAGCACAAAAATTAATGGAGCAAGACAGATACAGATAAGCACAAAAATTATTTGGGAGAAGCTGATCAAATATCTATTTGGTAATTTCTATCCTCTTCCTTCCCTTTCCTTCTAACATAGCATGAGGTCATGCACTGGGCCTTACATTTGACTAATTATTGGGATGGAATTACTTCTGTGAAGAAATCTTTTTTTCCTAGTTCTGTTTTTATTCAAATAGTTGTGGAGACATTGACTCCTGATCATTTCTTTGCTACTAATTAAAGACTCTTGGAGTCATGGATGGTGGTTTCTCTCTCTTTCTCTCTCTCTCTCTCTCACTCTTTTTTTTTTTT
>PPHD01004990.1:0-10419 GCA_002909625.1 Bambusicola thoracicus | reverse complement strand
TTTTTTTTTTTTTTTTTTTTTTGGTAGCAGTCTAAGTAAATTAATAAATAAATGTTTGATTAGCCAGTGTAGCAGAGCTGCTCCTCCGAGCACTTCTTGCACCACCTGAGTGAGCCAAAGCCCGATGGTAAGGCCAGACCCAAATCCTTGAGATTATTATTACTGCTCCAATAGCTTCTACCCCAATTAGGATCAGGGCCCCAGTGTTCTAGGCACTGCATACTACACAGTAAGAGATACTTGCTGTCCCTGAGAGCCTTCAGGCTGATATGAATAACAAACGAAGCCAAAGACTGTTCTGCCATTCATCAGGGAAGTAGACTGAGTGGTTGTGCTCTGTGGATTTTGTGTGAGAAGTGTCTTCGACTGCCTGCATTGCCAGCCTTTGTTGGATCCCCAGAGCATGACTAAGAAAAGGGGAAAAAAGGTAGAAAGATGAAGGTAAAGTCAGTTACAAAGTTGTATATTTGATAGAAAGCTACATGGGGAGTAAAAACAAAATTACAAAATGACAGGACACAAATGCAGTGGGAGTTGGGGAAAGATGAAAGAAGGAAGGAAATTGGATAACAACAGTGATCAGAAAGACTAAAAGCAAAGACAAATAATGACAAGCAAGAAAGGAAGAGGATTAGAGTTGAATGATGAAAGCTATGGAAATAAGGATGGTAGCTGCTATCAGAATTACAGGAAGTTATTTTATTAAAGATGTCATTGTTAAGAGTCTGAAAATATATTTTTTTAAACATAGACAATCCTGAAATGAGGAAGATTTCAAGGCAAAAGAGACTTAGGGGGAATGTACAAAAGCTACAGAGAATATGTTTACATGGCACTAGCTGCTTCTGGAATTAGTTCAGAATTGCCTGGATTGGTGTAAAAGAAACAGTACAGCTTATGTTAGCACAAACTTTCACATAGCCTAAACAGTCCTGTTAAAAAAGTAAGGAATTATAAAGTGCTATTTGAAAATACTCTTAGATGCTTTTGAAAATTCCATCTGAGCACGATCCACTGTTGCTTTCTTTTCAATTATTTAACAATGTCAATTTCTGTGCAGGGGAAAAAAAATTGCTTTGTCAAGAATATCAGCAAACTTCCTTATGAATAGTTGATGCATGTTGAATAGCATAGTTTCTGGAGTTTGTTTTACAGGGTCTATTTCGGCTGACTCTTGGGATTCCAGGCCGGAATAGGGCCAACTGGTAGAGCATCAAGCCTCCAGCCTGAAACACTGCTGTATCTCTTTCTATTGATTCTCTATATCTGACCCATACCCTAAATAGACATCCAAGACGCTCCTGACAATATGCTATACTTACATTATATAGCACTGAATGTGTTATTTAGGGAGCAGATACCTGAAAGGTCATTTGTCATAAAGTTGAGATAAGGGTAGTGAGGAGAGAGAAAAACAAGTATGCCACCAGGTTGCCTGCCAGGACAGGAGAAGAAGAGCCTTGCTTAGATGGCATTCTGGCTAGGCACAGAGTCCCCCATGCCCGAGTGATTTTCAGCATTCCGTGTTAGCAAGGTGAGATTCTGGAGCTACTTGAGCAATCGTGCCTAACAACACTGATAGGAGTTTTGGAGCACCCAGGTTCTGTGGCAGCTAAAGAGACTTGCCAAATTCACCACTAGGAAAAATTAAAGAGGTATGAATCACAGCTGACGTACAGGCCATTTAATTTAAAGAAGTCCCACCAAATGTTAATGTTATATACCACTTCTGAGTTCAGTAAAAAAACACATTTCACTCATTCCTTGTAATAGTGCTTTCCTGTCCCTGGAGAATAATATTCTTTTATTTAATAGCCGTACATGTGTGCTGCTAATAGCTAGAGTACTGTTAATAGCTAGAGTTTGTAAACCTTGTAACACCATGGTACCTTGTAGCAAGGATAGTCAAACAAGCTTAGTTTCTCTGAGGATTATATTTTCATAGGGTTCCTTGTCATTCTGACTATTCAATTTAGGATAACAGTCAAATTTTTAAGGCTTGACTTGTCCAAAAGTGGTGCTAGGGTTTTGGTAAATCAAGGGTCTTCTGGTGCAGGATGGCCATACGTCTCGGAACTTGGGGATACTAGTGGAGGGCAAGCTGGACATGAGCCAGCAATGTGCCCTAGCAGCCCAGAAAGCCAACTGTATCCTGGGCTGCATCAAAAGAAGCGTGGCCAGCAGGTCGAGGGAGGTGGTCCTGCCCCTCTGCTCTGCACTGGTGAGGTCTCACCTGGAGTACTGTATACAGATGTGGAGTCCTCATTACAGGAGAAACATGGACCTGCTGGAGACTGTCCAGAGGAGGGCCACAAAAATGATGCAAAGGATGGAATGCCTCTCCTATGAGGACAGGCTGGGAGAGCTGGGGCTGTTCAGCCTGGAGAAGAGAAGGCTCCAGGAAGACCTGAGAGCAGCCTTTCAGTATCTAAAGGAGGGCTGCAAGAAGCAAGGGAACAGTTTCTTTAGCAGGGTCTGTTGTGGTAGGACAATGGGAAATGGTTTCAGACTAGAAGAACAGTCATTTAGATTGGATATAAGGAAGATTTTTACAATAAGTGTGTTAAGGCACTGGAAAACACTGCCTGGAGAGGTGGTGGATACCCCATTCTTGGAGACAAGGTCAGACTGGACGGGGCTCGAGGCAACCTGATGTAGCTGTAGGTGTCCCTGTTCATTGCAGGGGTGTTGGACCAGATGACCTTTAAAGGTCATGATGATTCTATGATTTTATGATCGTTTGACTAATATGACACAGTAGCAGAGATAATATCTGCAGACTTTTTTCAGCCAAAGCTCTTGCCTAGATCAGCTCACAGAATGAGAGATATCTGGCTGCAAAGAGATCCATAAACAGCAACTATCAGAGCTGGATGGAAAAAGATAATTCCAGCTTGGGGAGGATTTAAATATTTGATGAGCACTTTCATGCCCATTTAAAATGAAAGCTCAAAATGTCAACGTTTTGCTTAGCCAGACTCCAAGCTCAGTTTAAAATCCTGGGCAAGATGCAAACTGCTCCTGAAGCACCAAAAATTCTGAAATAGAAACCTTGATGACTAATTAATCTTTCATGTGAAAGGTTTTCCCACCAGGAAGGGGAGGGTTTCTGAGGGCAGGCTTTTTGAAGCACAGAGCAGGCAGCCTGGCATACACGACCAGAGGCCAGTGGTGGAAGCTCTGCTCTCACAAGAGTTTCTTCCAGTGAACCCCAAGCCTCCTTTGAATAAGACTCTGATGAAAGATGCCTCTGTGAGCCATCACTATTCAGAAGGAACCATCTAGAAACTGTGTCCCTTTCCATTCAGAATCCAAGGCGGTTACAGAGAGTGCCATGTTTCATCAGCATAAATAATTAACTGCAGAAGGACATGTAATATTCATAGCTGAAAGTCATTAAACAAAATAAGCTGGGGAAAAAAAAATCTTAAACATGAAGCAATATTAATCATTTAGCCACAGATTCAGCTTAGAGCTTCTCTTTTGTTTAATTTAATTATTATTTCTTTAAATCTATTCACGGGCAGATGTTGCTCCGCAAACCCACACAACTAATTCCCACATGTGAGGCAGTCAGCCGGAGGTTTAGCCTCTTGCAGTATTAATTAACATCATGAGGTGCTGTTAATGTTAGTGGACAAAATCAAAGTGAAGAATTTGCACTGCTTGCTGAAATGGGGATAAAAATGGGTCAAAAGAGCAATGCTTTTCAAGCAGCATTGTCTTCTCAGCTGTATCATACACTCTCAGGTTTGTTCGTTGATGCAAGATGAAGAAAAAAAGCTTTTCTCTCCAAGCATGCACAATGGGAATCCCTGAGAGCTGAGGTGTTTAAAAGCAGGAAGGACCCCAGCAGCTCCTTTGGGATTTCCAAGCAGGAAGACAAGAAAGTGTTTCCATGTAAGAGCCAGAATCTTCTCAGCAAGCAGTAACATCCAGAGCCACACCGCTGCTCTCACTGAAGGGGTGATGTCAGGGCAAACCCTACAAGCTGGCATTGTTCAGCTCGTGGCCCCGAGAGCCATCACACACAAATTAGCAGTGTCACATCTCACTGAAGGTCTCATTGTCCTCGTGCCTTTCTGACATCCCGTCTCTCTTTCCCTTCTTCGGCCCAGAAATCAGGCTCAGCCTGAAACTAGCCTCTGTGAAATAGCTACAGTTTTGACAGTTGGGAAGATAATGTAGAAAATAAGAGGGAAAAGTGCAGAGACAGAGTGGTCGGAAATATCTCTGCTGGCAGCTGGAGGTAGGAATATTTGATTCTCTGGGTTTTGCGGCCTGCTATCTGTCAGGAAGCTACACGGGATCTGAACTGAAAGGAGAGAATGTCCCTTTTTTCTCTTGTCTTTTTTCTTTTCTTTTTTTTTTTTTGGTGGTTTTCTTTATTGTTGTTTTGTTGGTTTTTTTTTCCTCCTGAAATAACTGCAATGACCCACGGTGTCATTTGCATGGAAATGTTCAAAGCTGCTCAGAAACACTGCATTTGCACCACTTGTCCCTGCAATGCTGAGGAGCCCGTGCAGAGGGAGAAGACCCTGCCTGAGCTGTAAAGCATTACCTACTTGAAGTGATAGACATTATTCTCTTAAACACGACTGAATGCTGCATCCCTTTTAAGTACAGACGTCCAGGGCCTGTAAGCTGTACTTGTACCAGAGTACTTCACACACAGAGTTTGCAGCTGCAGACAGACCATGAACCTTGCAGAAGCCCCCTCACAATACACATAAAGTGGCTTAAAGCTGTTCTCCTGGGGTAGACGGTTGTTACCCTGGGCCTTGAATGTTGCCAAAACATTTGTCAAACACGCAACTTAGTGCATCTTAAGGTCCCTTTTCTTCTATCGCATGTGTGCTTTGGAAAGCAGGTGTAAAATCTACGCAGAGAGGAATCTTCATTCACTCTCACTTCACAGTTACTTTTAATGTTTGCTTACAGGCACTTCAGAAGGCTGGAGGGGACTGCACCAAAGCACAACAAGGGCTTTTGCACTTACATGTCAGATACAGTTCTTTCATGAAACGTCCAATCATACGAAACACCTATGGTTCATATTTTTTTTCAGCAAGCTGTCTGTGACAGTAAAGTGAGAGATCTTTTTTCATTAGCTAGCCAAACATCGGGCCCAGATGTTGAATATTTTATGCTTCCGTAAGGGAGTTACAGACACATATATGCTTTTCTGTCTCATCTGCAAGGTTATTCAATCTTTAGAAACAAACAAGAAAATTTTGATTATCCAGCGGTGCTTAACTGCTCTGTGTTGGGACAGTCTGAATTGCGTGGAAAAGGATTTCTGTTCTGTTTTCAATGAAAACCATAACACAACCTTAAAGATGCAGAGGTCACCAGTGTCTCCATGGCAATTCTCAAATGGTGTAAGCAGGTAGTCAATGAGAGCTTCCAGTGAAATAATTTTAATTGTATCATTTTCTTCCCTTGTTTATCCACTCCTTTGTCCGACTCCCCATGCTGGGCTGCACTCTCACGCAAGCTGTGAGGTCTCTAGGGCACAGTGCCTAGTGTGATGCACACTTAGCAGCATTCTTAGCTCTCACTTAGGATAAATAGGTCATCTAGCATACTGTGTGCATGCCAAGATGGTGAATGCTGAAACCTCTGTGTTGGTTTACTGCCAAAGTAGGATTTTAGGACAGTACTCCTACTAGTAAGTAACGTAAAATGTAAGAAAAACAAACAGACAAACAAACACTTTTCCTTGCTGTGAAAGAAGGCAGCAAGGGGAACAGAGCAGAACTCTGGGTGGTAGTGTATATTGTAGGTACAGAACAAACAAACAAAATTGATGCATCAAACCTATGTATGCGACGAGCTGATCAATTAATCTGGCAGGAACCAGAGCTCTCTATTTCTACTGTCAAGATCTGAGGGCATAATTACATGAGCCTCAGCACTTGTAAGGATGTTCAACACAGCCACGAATTTATTAGAAAACAAGGGAAACACATTTGCATACTGAGTTCATATTTCTAGAGGAAGAAATCTATGCACCATGCCAAAATAAGAATTTAAATGATCTAATAAAAATTGTGAAATGTTATGAATGATTTAGTAACATCATCAGCATTAGCACAGATGGCTCACCATGTTGGTGTACCACTCTGTATAATGGGGATGACTGAGAAATGCCACACATCTCTATTACACAGTATTACCCTGGGTGCCAGCACAGTGTACTATTGAAGAAGTTCCAGTGCCAGAGCATGAAAGTTATCAGTTCGATTTCAGCTGCAGAAAAAAAACAAACAAACAAACAAACAAACAAACAAACAAAAAAACACCTTGTTGATTTATAACTACTGTGTTGTTCAGGAGAGAACAGAAATGATCTTTGGTCTTCTCTGGGAGACATATACTCTACAAAAGTGAACAAAGTAGACTTTCCTATGGAGCATTATTGCAAAGAACCTTTCTTCCTGAGAAAAGGGGGATGATTATGAACAAATTCCTCTGAAGCTACTTGGTTACACAATATAGACTAACTCCAGAATATTAATAGTGTTTGAATGCATTGATATCTTCAGTATGACTTAAGTTGCCTTGGAGGGAAACAGGTTATTCAAAGGATGATTAGACATTTACTGAAATTTCTGAGATCTGCAATTGCAAAAAAAAAAAAATGCTATGTTCAGACCTCCAGCTTGATTAAACATGCAGACTTACAAAGTATTATGATTTGTGCTTTGGAGAATAGGTGGGAGAAGCAGGGATGGAGACTGATCACAGGTGCAAATACGTGAAGGCTTCTTGAGCCATGCCTGCCACCAAAACAAATGTTCATTAAAATATATGCGTAAAATCTGATCAATAGAAGATTCGTGGGACTCACTTGAGATCCACTGTTTTCTTACACGAACAGCGGTAGCAAAGATTTGGTTGCCTCAGATAGGATACAGCAGAAAGCATGTCCGTTTTAGAAAATATAATATATCATCCTTCATGGTTGGCGTATAGCAAAGATCAGAAAATCTTTACACAAAACTTGAGAGCAGACAAATGTCCTTCCTGTTTCAGCCTGCATTCCAGACTGTCCAAACAAGCAGAAAATTATTCTTATTTTAATATTTTATTCAACACTGCCTCTTCTGGTTTCATTAAAACAGGGAATTACCATAAAAAGCAACAGAACAAGAAGAAAACTCTGCTTTCCCTTAAGCTCTTGGCAAAACCGTCACTGATTTTGAGAGGAAAAAGATTTGATCTTTTTCTGCAATGCTAATCTAAGTCCTCGCAAAACAGAAGTTTTTGAATTCTGCACTAGGACACATATAGTGCTATCAGGCCTCCTTTGAAAAAGGAGTGCTTCAACTGCTGTTACTCTGAGCAACAGCACTTAAACAGGTTTGCTTCTCATACCTTTGTATGTTTCAAGGCTGAAATAGAGTGGATATTGGTTAAACACTATTCACGGTACCTGGGTTAGCTTGCGCATGGCAGCCATCACCTTCACTTTCATTTCCCACTCACAGAGCACCTGCTTTGTTGGCTTTCAGTAGAATGAGTGATCCCAACACTTTACCAAATAAAGTACGTGGTGAACCCCAGAGCAGAGAACCACAGGGAACATTTGATTTCTATAAGAGATTCTCTCCACCAGACAGCGTGGCTGGAAAAATCTTAGTATGTCAGGAGAAAGCACTTCCATCTCAAAAGCACAGTTGCTTAGTAGGAGCTTAGGACAGTTTTGACAAGGATTGGTAAGACACAGTATTGTGCATTAACTCACAGTAGTTAGCAAGTTAACTGTTAGGAAAAGTAATCTGACATAGTTTACAGCTGATACTTGACCTACTGTAAAGGCAGCAACTGTTGTCTGGTCTGGCCTTGGAAGTCAGATAGCTTTTATCTTGGTGCCATGGATTGTGGTTTATGTGTTGTCTCTACCTGACAAATGTACAAAGCACATACAGAGTAGTGAAGAACTCTCCGTGAAGTCTAATGATCCGTTATTTATCAGTGCTTATAAGTGCCCTTACTGTATATTTGCTGTGCTGTCATGGAAACAGCCATTCAGCAGCCAATTAAGGGCAAATTGAAGCGATGCTGTCAGGATAAGCATGCTAGAAATTAATTTCTTACCTGTTCCACCTAAAAGTCCCCCAAGTATTTTTAATTCTTAAGAATCTTATTTGCCATCATCTTTTTGGAAAAATACAGAAGCTATGTCATAAATTTCATAAACCAAGAAAGAGCTTTGTGAAATCTGTGCCTTCATACAACCTGCATACAGTGGATTGTGAGTGACTTCAATTTACTTTGCTTTGATGGTTTCCCAGCCCTCACACATAAGCAGCAGATTACACCTAGGGGTGGGTGCTAGCTCTTTTTCGTATGGCAGAATGTCAGAATAGTGCCTGCATTATGCCATCCCAGTTCCACAGGCTGCCCTAAAGTTTCAGGAGACTTGTCTGAAGCTTCTCTGTGGCGCTGGTTTCATAGTAGCCTTGGAGGTGCAATGGCCCTGCCTTCCCTTCTCTTCCCAACCCCTCCCCAGCTGCATCTTTGTTCTCTCCCTGCACTGACACAGGTGTGCATTTGATCCCCCAGTGATGTGAAGGAACAACATCAGTTTAATTTTCTTCCCAAGCCTGGTCAGATGAGCACCAATACCTCTGCATAGCAAATGGAGAGACTAAGGTACCTGGAACAGCATCCTTAATTTAAGCTCTCTCAACTATCTAACTTTTAAAGAAATGTATTATTCTCTTTACCAGAAAACTGTTCTGTTCCATTCCCAAAGTCACTAGAGTCAGACTCTAAAGTTACTCAGAAAATAAGAAAAAAAAAAGAATATCAAAGCCTGTAGAGATAACTCTTCTTGTACCATTCTTAAATCAGATGAAGAAGGTGAGACAATAAATCAGTGCTACTATGTGTGAAGACCTGGAGTTTGCTGCAACTTTCTCTGATGATATACGGTCGAGAATATGGCTGATGAGAGCAATTATTTATAGCAAGCATAAAAACATTGCTAGTTAGAACTCAATAGGTGTCATCGTCACTTTAACAAAAACTTGTGAGCGAGATACCAATTTGGAGGTCTCGCACTATTGCTTGAATTGTAGAAAACTGCTGTTTTTTTTACAGGTACCAAGAAAACGATCAGAATAACAGCAGTAATCAAAATGAAGGAACCTAACAGAAATATAATGACTATAGACCTGTCAGCAATTCCTGCTCCTGTCAATCGAAACAAAGCGCATAGTAAACAAGAATCCATTATGGCTGTTAGGTACAGACCCAGTGTGAATTTCTACCTATTCCATCTCTCACCCAGAAGTACCTACCCTTATCCATGCATTATCTCTGGTAATTAAGAGTCGTACAAAAAACAAGACTTCTAAAATATCACTTGGTTCTCTGAGGACTATTTATGGAAGCATTTTGGTTTTGCTTACGCTGTTGCTGAAAATGCCCACACCAAGGGCCCTCACCCATTCAGAACAGTCACAGTTGCCTTAATTATTTATCCATACAGTATGTTAATTCCTGTAGTAGCTTGTTTTCTTCTCTGAGTGAATAGTATTGATGGAATATAATTAACTTACGCACTTTCATTTTCAAGTACTCTTCCACTAAACTCGCCTAAACTCATGATGAACAGTTTCCCAGTGGCAATCTAAAATGAAATATTACACATCAGCATCACTTTCCTTCAGGAACAGAATAGCACAAGTGATGTCCCTGAAACAAGGTTTTCCTCAGGTGGATCTTTTCAAATCACCTCCTGTTGTGCTCCACGATCTTCGTCAAACGACCTCTGCTGATGCTCCCTGCCTTCAGAAACTTCAGACATCTGTGTCACTCTTTTATCAAACAACACAGATGCTGAATTTATTTCAAAAGGTAATTCAAGAAGTCTCTAGTGACTGTATATGACTTTCAAAGTACTAAAGATATTAGGCTCATCTAATCTAAGACACTAGATCTATAGCTTGCCTCTGATTCAAGAATACTTTACATCTCTGAAGCCTTAAGGTAATCTAATCATGTATGGATGTGTGCAAGTCTGGGGGAGCCACAGCAGCCTTAAACTTTGGTCTGGATTCTTTGTAATGAACCAGTCTGTGAGTTTGCCCATTTCACTACTGTTACAGTAACTTTTTCACTTGATCTAATTTTATTACCACTTTTTACTTGAATATGGCAAATATCAAAAGAGATAAAAATGCCATACATCTGCATTTAGTTCAAGAAAATAGTCTATTTCCAGCAACATTGTGGTATTTTTATATTAATCACGTCTTGAGATACTTGCAATGATGATTAGTTATTCATATGCTAACTTCTTTAACCGTTGTTCAAGGTTAAGCATACATCTGTTTTTATACAGTTTATGATCTCACAATCCATTTTATCCTTATTTTTAGAAATAGGAATTTTAATAAACTATAT
>PPHD01004989.1:7113-27303 GCA_002909625.1 Bambusicola thoracicus | reverse complement strand
TGGATCTGAAAATTCACCTAATTTGTAAACAGCTTCTTAATGTTCTTTGTCACTCTTGTGTCTGCAGCAGGAGACAATTAGGCAAATCAAATATTTCTAAGTTCAAGGTGAACTTAGACAAGCTCTGGGCCTGCATACAATGTATAACTCGCAGTCGTCTGATTTTAATTCTTCCTCTTGAAACTGGGAGGAGATGGACACACTGTATATACTTTCCAGGTACTCTTGGTGGGTCAAAATATTTTTTGTGATCTAGATACAAATTTTGTTTTCTGTCTAGTCTAAGCCTTGTTTGCCACTGATGGAAATGTGAGCCAAGGCATGCCATCTCAGGCTGAAAGGTTATGCAGTCCAAGATGGGTTGTTTAAAGCTAGCTGGACTATCTCCACACTCAACTACAAAAGGCTAAGGAGTTTTCACTTCACACAGATTAGACACGGATTATTTAAGCTAAATTTTTAAAGCACTCTTATTGATAGAAATAGTCCTAACAGATCATTTACCCAATCTCTTTTAAATCCCTGTATTTAAATGAGAAAATTCTCACCCTTTCCTCTCTACTGAATGTAGAGGGCATAAACCTGTAGCTTTGAGATAGACACCTACATGTTAAAGTCTAATGCAAGGGAGATAAATCCCTATCTTCACTTTTTCTGACAGCTAGAAAAAAAAAAAATCATATCTCTCAGTATGTACTAATTCTGAATCCTAAGTGAGTCAGTGTAAACAGAAGTCTAGATTCATATGCAACTGAAATGAGCATAACTGATTTGTTGTTTTGCTTTTGCTTTGCTCTGGTGAGTGGACCATGTGAGCCTTCAGATGTACATCTTGTCTCACTAATATACAAGACATTTAGATCCACATGTCTCTGGGTCCACTTCCAAGGAACCATGTAGAAACCATGTATTACTTCAACATACTAGCATAATAAATGGCAAAAATAGCTGCATGCAAAACAGGATTTCTTTGTGTAAGATCTCAAATATTGTCTAGTGCCTGATTTACTGGTTGCCAAGCCTGTCTATGGCAGGGGGGTTGAAACTAGGTGATCTTTGAGGTCTCTTCCACCCCAAGCCACTCCATGATTCTTTGATTAATGACAGAACTATCTGTAAAATAAACTACTGATTTTCCCTTTATTTTTAGATACAAGCCCATATTTCACTCGCTGAAGACTGAAAAAACAAATACACTTTCCAACAGTGAAGATGTTCGGATACATCATCGATGATGGAACTTCGAATTCAAACCTATCTTTATCATTGGATCCCATTTGTCTATAAGTCTTGAAAGACATTTCAGTTTGGATGTATCTTTATTATTCCTAAAAATAACGCATATGAAAAATCTTTGTTTTCCATAGTTGGCATTGCAATCTAAAGCTGTAAAACGTAATAATGCTAAGTTCTAAGACAAAAATAAACAAACAAACAAACAAACAACAACAGCAAAAAACAACAACAAAAACAAAAAACCCTTCAACCATTTGTTGATATAACTCCTGATATTATTTCTGAAGCCCAGAAGAGAACATTCATTAGTCAAACGAAGATTGTCACTCTTCAGTGACAAAGCTTAAAAAGCCAAACCTATTTACAAATGCTCAGAAGAAAAGCATTGACTGTTAGCAAGCAGGAAAGGAGGACATTGTCTTCCTCAAATCCCGGCTCAAATTTCAGTCAGCAATAAATAAGTCACTGTGAGCTATTTGCTTTTAACAAAAAGTAAACTCTAAACTGCAGACTAATGAATCTTGAAGTGAGATGAAGGTCTAAAGCAGATATAATTCAGGATAAGGAGCTGCCCAACACAGTAAAACAACAGAAAGATACTTTAATGTAAATCAACACCCAGAAACTAGTGGAACCAGTCAGAAAAAGTTCAGATACCTATTGCAGATCAATCTCTCTATAGTGTGTTCATCCTCTGCGTGTTTTTCAGTCAGCTCATTTAAGCCTTTTCCTAATCTCACAGCTGGTGAATCTTGCCAGTTCTACCAAAGGACCTATGCACTCTTTGCTCAGAATTTCATTTTATAGCACTTGCTTTGGGTCACATGGGAGGAAGAGTCTGGGCTTGTGACTTTTAAGAAAGAAGATGCATTTTGTCCCTGAGTTACTAGCTTTCCATTTCCACCAGTTTTTATGGTGGCCACTTGGATCTTCTCAGCGATTGGCACAGTATCAGCGCCAATACAGGAGCAAGGGCATGCCTGTGGTCAAGGATTCTAACAATTGTATCTGGCCTGTGTTATACAAAAAACTAGTAAAAATACTTCTGAAAATGCAGTGAAACACTGTGTATTTTATGTTGTAGCCTGCTGTGTATTGACAAGGTCTAGATTTTCCAGAAAAAGCAGACACTTTTCTTTATGGGCTTTAATTAATCTTCTAGCACTATGATTGGTACCCCCCTGCTCCTGACTTCTAGCAGTATGGTCAGCATAACCAACAATATTCAAAGCATGGGAGTGGGCTGTGAATGTGCAACCTTGCCCATTTATCTTTTCCACTCTCTGGCTCCAGGGAATGAGGAACTCTCACTGAGAGAGTTAAGCCCATGAACATTATCAATAGCCAGGTTTTGGGTTGCCAGGACGTGGTGACACCCATCAGGGAACACGGATAAAATCAAGCAGCTACAAGCCTTAAGTGGGACTTAGACCAGAACTCCTGCTGGATGGTAAAACCCATGATCCCTCAATGTCCAGGGATACCTCTACTGTCATCTTTTTCCTACAAGAACTGATTGGCTCATGTTTTTCTATCTAAAGCCTGAGAATAAGCTATGCTTATATCATATTTGTCATGACTGATAAGAATTTGACCCAATCTGCAGAGAGTTCATCCAGGAGACTGAAAAGCCTATATAAATGAAAATTCTAGAAAAATCTGTGCAACTAAAAGCTACATTAAGTACTATAAATTGTAGATAATAAGCTACTCTGATTGTTAATTTACATTTTATGTAATGATATATATCCCCAATTATTACTACAGCCCCATGGCTAGTTCTCATTCTCTCAAGGTTCTCTAAAAGGATCTGCTTGTCCTCCATAGTGTCAGGTGATGAGTATTATTTGGCAATAAAAATAGAAAATTTGCAATCACAGAAATTAGGAAGAGATTTATTTAACCTCAGCAGTACCTTTTCCTCCTTATACTGCAAAACAGTGTGATATAGAAGTTCTTGACTCTCTGATTTTGCTTTTAGTTAATTATTTTGTGAGCGATTTCCCTCTCAGAGTTTCTTCTACACACACTCCCAATGATGCTGTCTAAACAAGTCTCAGAGAAGCAGACAAAATTCAAAAATTTAATTTTTAGAGGGCAGTATGTTAAACAAAGGGTCATGACAAAAATTATGTTAGTCACCATCTTCTCAATTTTGACATCAGCTTCTCTGCTCTACTCAACTTCCTTCTTCCCAGTAGTCCTTCTGTAAGATCTTCTCCAATATCCAAGCCAGAAATTGCTATGCCAGATCTACAGTAATTCCATTCAGTTGAGCATGCGGTCTAAAACAGATCATCAGCAGAAGCTTCACAGAAAAGTGCATTAACCCTGTCATAGGATACTGTGATCTCTGCAGATTTCATCCTAATCTCAAATAGGAAGAGGATACTTTAAATTGTCATTTCTATTTGAGAACGTGTTATGAAAACTAAATTACAGGGCCATATAGGCTTGTTATTCACACATGTGTTTCTTAGTTTCTTTTTCTTTTTTTTTTTTTTTTGCTGAAATCTTGTCCCCAAAGACCCTTCGTTGTTTTTAACTGAAATATCTTTGACGGAGATAAAGCCTCATATACATCCTCCTCCTTTAGGAAAACAGTTCAGCTGGAATGTTTTGTTTGTGGACTTTGAATAAGTGGGTCACTTTCATTTTTCAGAATAGAGAGATTGCTGACATGCAGAGAAAATAGGTGGATACAAACATTGCACTTACTGGCATCTGCAGCAGGCAGCAGAGAATACGTAGGGCTTGAGAGGATGCCTGTTGATATACTAAAAAATTCAATGATTTAGTTCAAAATTTATTATTTTTATCTCTCTTTCATAGTTTGAGAATTTCTTTTTTTCAATTATTGAAGCTGTAAAAAATTTAGTTAAATATTATTTTCAGTATTCTTCTAACAGTCTTATCATGAAAAAAATAAGCACCACTTCACTGTGCCCACATCCTCTATTTGGTCTCCAGTAACATTCAGTAAGCACTGATGAATGTCAGTGGGTGTAATCTTTTCTGCACTTAGGAATTCAATGACACATCTTTGCTTCATCCACATTTCCATGTCAGGTGCCATTTTTTCAGAATGCCCCTCTGCTGCCATCTTTCACACAGCAAAAGAATGTTGCAGAATACTGGCAGGTTCTGCTGCCATACCACAGCATCTGCCTCTGACACTGTGGGCCAACATGATAAATTACTTTCAGAGCAGCCCTCATATCTGAAATCTTAGTGTCTAACAAGTAAAATGTTTTAAAAATATATTGCTGAGATGTATCCTATTATCTGTAGAAGTTAATGTGACTTATATCAAACTACCCCACAGTCAAGACTCTCAGATGTGGTTTTAACTTACTGCCTGTTACCCTGCTCGAGGTTGTATTGTGCTTGGTGTCGCACGGATTCAAATATCATACTGCCTTTAACCAGTGTGGAATATCATAGCAGCTTTTCTGTTTTCTCGCATATACTAATTTCTCCTCTTCAGTAATTTATATGTATTCCAGAACATAAAAATGAAAAGGTACTACTAATGGGTTATTTGTATGAAACAAGACGTAGAATTTCATTGTTTCCATTCATCATATAATTTGCATGAAAAACCCACCAAGACCATAGGTAACCTGAACAAACTAACCATTACTTTTTTTTTTCCTTTTTTTTTTTTTTTTTGCATGAAGAACTGCTTTTAGTTAACTCTTTTTTCACTAAGAGCTAAGCAGGTGTTGTAACCTACCCTTGATTTTTCAGGCTGTCTGCATGAAACAGTTCTTTACTTGCTTCAGGATCCAGAGATCATGAAAGTGGCCTACAACCACATCCCATTTTATCAAATTTGCTCCTCTACTGATTGTGACTTAATTAAGGAGTTTCAACTGCTGAGCATTCAGGCTAGTGACTGAAAAAGCTGAATATGGAGGGGTGTGAAAGAAAAAGAAGTTTGGAAAAGTATAAAAACCAGTGGCATTCAAATGACATTTTTCTTCTCTCTCCTTCTCCCTTCATACATTCATGCAGATTTTGTCTTCTTGAGCACTTTTCCACTGACCTTTTTTCTCCTCTTTTTTTTTTTTTTTTTTTTTTTAATTTCTTTCTGTATATACTGAGGGGAAAAAAAAGGTACGCAACCATTTTTACGAGAATGTTGACTGAGGGTGGTTACCATCTGTGCAAACTGTCTGAGATTGTGACTTCCTCTTTACCTCCTTCTCTGTCAGATAGAAAATCTCACTTCTTAAATAATCCGTGGAACATTATTATCTACCACCCTCACCATCATCCTTCCCCTCACTTCAAATGATTGGCGTTTTCCAGTCAAAACATGCTTTTTCTTTGCCTGAAAAGGCTTCTTTAATAAAACAGACATCCTGTATAATATTCAAGGAGGTGACTAGTTAGCATCAGCAGCTGATATGACTATTTGAATGCAGAAACAGAAAGGCCTGGTGTGGATGTTTAATTAGCACAGAAAATAATTAAATTTACTACTTGTTTGCAGGATAAATAACTTTCCATTCCTTTTCCTTATTCTCCTTTCTTCTTCTCATGCATATTATCCATTTAGAAGACTAGAGGATGACATCCTGGTCTCCAGAGTTCTGCAGTTTAGCTCGGATGTATATTACATTTGTCCAGCTAAACAGGGAAATCCTGTAATGTTTGTCTCTTTTACAATTTTTTTTCTAGATGCAACTTATCTGGTTCATATAAATGAGCTGATGGTGATCTTCACCAGAGAGGTGCAGTAATAGTGCTGAGCAGTGAGAAGGAACATAGTTATCTGCACAAGTATTTGTGAAATAGACTTCTGCTTGTAGTCTTAGGCTGCAGGCAGATATATTCTAGACCAGTTTGTGCCTATTCAGAAGCATCTTGCTTCTGTCCACATGAGATCTGGCAGCCCTTCAGACAGTCTCCGTAAGCACAAGCCCTGGCCAAAGGAGCCAGACGAACTTTAGAGAAGTGCTCTACTGGCTTGTTTGTCTGAAAAAAAGCTATGTTTGAAGGCTCTGAGCATAAGAGAAGCAGGGAAGACAGCCTATTCAGCGTATATTGATTACTTACTTGTGACCATGGTCAACCACTTTAGTTGTGTTTAGATAAAGTGGTTGAAATAATTTACTCACAACATTTGCCGTTTGATAACACAAAATAGCAAACAAAAACCAACCAACCAACCAAACAAACAAAACCAACCTTAGAATGCATAATTAATTTGGAGATCTCTGGCATTAAAAATGATATTGACCTTAATGTTAAAAATGGTACTAAAATTTGATTTCAGGCTTTTATAATTTCTCAGTGTAACTCTATCACGCTGGTGCTAACAATGCCACTGCCCTTCATGCTTTTGTGGTAAGTTCCATGAGCATTATAAAATCTTCTACTGCTACACAGCAGTTTGACCTCAGTGCTGGAGTAGGGCACTGTGGTTCTGGAGCTCAATGAGAGTCAAAAGAACATCCTAAGGAGTCTGAATTAAAACTTTCCATCAGAGCAAATTTCTTCATATTACTTTTCATTAAGGTTTTGGCCTTGGAAAAGCCTTCTGACTGTGAAAACAGGCACACAGAAAGCATTATGATAGACTAAAGAGGACAGATGAGTAACTGATGAGAAAGTTGCAGAGAACACGGGGAGGACGACTAAAGTTATAGGCACTAGGTCTACTCTGTAGCCCACTTCCTAGCACTTTTCCCAAATAAGTCAGGCATGTAGAACGTGTCTACAGTGTAGTGAAGAACTTGCAAAGTCAAAAATGAATACAAGAGATGATAGTTTTGAAGCATGAATTTTCAATACTTTTTGGTCAACATTTCTTCTCAGTGGCTTTTCTACAGAGATAAGCTACTTTTTTTCTTCAAGGTTTTTCATTTCTGTGCTTCATTTTGCTGTCATACAAACTGATAATAGCTAGTTCAGTGATACAGTTTGAGTTCTGTTACTAAAAAGAGCTAGAGAAGAGTTAGCTAAAGATTTTTTCAAGTGCAGCCATGGAGCTCACAGCATCCCTCAACTTTGTTGTAGGTGAGGGATGTGCTGAGTTACATGGAGGAGAGTACAACTTTTGGTAGAGTGTTCTTAACAGCACTGAAATGCTACTGGCTCTTCCTGGTTGTGTGACCTCCTGCACCTGGATCAGCTAGTCAGTCTGACGAGCTAAGAGACTCCCAGGTGGAGGGATCTGATTTTCTATATGAATGGCACACAAGAGGGACTGTAGAACTCAGAAGCATACACACAAAATATGACTCTAATTGTGAAGATCAGCAAAAGAAAACTGTAGAAGAATCTCACAAGTCTGAATCATGTAATTTAGCAATTGGAGTGTGTGGGTGATGTGTTATCAGCTGTTACCCTTGGTGCTGAATACAAAAATGTGAGTATCTTTGTTATATGTTTTTTGATCCAACATAATTTTCTTCCCATCACTTGCTTACTTTCTGTCCTAGGAAGAGTTACTACTCTCACCTACACTGTGAATCAAAGATGTACTCTCATTATAGTAAATCAGCAGCACTCAACAGTAAGTGAATCTTGTATAAACAGTGGTATTGTTTTTCTTACCCTGATGTAAATCAGAATCAAGCTGGCCAACAGCAATATATTTATATTGATGCAAAACTGAGATAAGATCATAATCAGGCCAACTGACTTAAAGTATATTCATTTGTGTTGAGGGCTACTGATACTGAGTTTTGTGTTTCATGTGAATTAATCTTTAACTACTTGATTGCTAGACAAGCAGAGCAAATAATCATTTGTCTTTTCATTTCAGTGAAATGATACCTGAACTTAAGAGGTGTGCTGTAACATTTTACATATGCAAAGTCAAAGCATTCTACCCAGCACTGAAACTGGTTAAATAATTACTCTTCTATAATCCAAGAGAGGGAAGGACAAAGGAGCGAGAACAGGCTGAATGTTTGCCCTGTACCAAGAAGTGGGATCTGTTAAAACTGCAGTGGACACACGTGCATTTTTGAAACAGAAAACTGTATCTTGAAAAATGATAGAGCATTTCTCACTCTGATACCTTTCTGGTGCTCTGCTTTTAGAGGAGCTATGATTGGTATCTCACTTCTCAGTTACATACCACCCTGAAACCACATTATCTTCTACAGAAACAAACAAACAATTTAGGGTGATGCATAGTTTATGTGTTGAAAAAAGGAAGGAAAAAGGAAAAAGAAAAAAGAGAGATGGTCAATGGTTAGTGCCCCACTGTAGTAATAAAATGTCTAGACAGCAATTAACATCCATTTCCCTTAAGAATGCAACTGTGTCATCAGCAAATCTTTATTGCTTTGCAAAGGACCGATCTAAATATGTTTAATCATTAATCAATTTCCAAAATCTGAACAGGATTTGCTTTCTGTGGGCTTTGTTTTCAAAACTGCAGTCATTTTATGAGAAAAAAAAACCAAACAAACATAAGAGGATTACTTTGGCCACAGTCCAGTGGGTGAGCCTGCTTAGATCACTAATGCTGTGTCTTGTTTGGGTACATCGCACACTTCCTGCATACGTTAGCACTTTCAGTTTCCTCAATTCTTTTCTATTTCCTGTTTGTCTTTGTGTATTCATAGGCAGCAGAGTCTGAAAGCAGGATTCTGTGCACAGACTGGTCCTGTTATAGCTGGGAACTGTATCTGTCCTGTGAACTGGCTTTGAAAAATACCTCTTTCCTCCGTATTGGACCATGCTTCTCTCAGAATGACTCTCCCAGTCAGTGGTGAAGTCTCTGACAGGTCAGTGATGTCTGTTCTTGCATGGGATCATACTAAACTTCCTGTCACATACTGGGAACAGAAAATTACTCTTTGATTTCCAACAATAGAACGAAAAAACCACACTATACTACCACCACTGATACAACTAGCAAGAAGATTTTTTTAAGCTCAACAATAAAATAACATTATATGTAGAATGAATGAGGAGGAAATCCAACCAATAGAACTGTGATCAATACAGAAAACTCAAACTACTAAGTCTGCTGATGCCAGCAGTGTATATATCCTGATTTACAGTATCATAACTGAGCTCAGCCTCAGGCTCTGGCATGTTTGCTGAAGATATCAAAGAACTTCAGCGAGAGGAAAATGGTACAAGATGATATATTCTGGAAACTCCTCTGTTTTTTTTTTTTTTTTGTTTTTTTTTTTTTTTCACTTTGAGAACTGGAAGCTTCTTTTAGTTTATACCCTGATACAGAATTCATCATTCTTGCCAAATGAGTAAGAAATGTGAGGATTACTGCTTTAGAGTGCAGGCATTTCTGGAAGACACTGTTGTTTGGCAAGTGTACCTGAGGAAAGACTTAGGCACAATAAGCTTTGCTTACAGGTTTTATGAAGTTATTAGTAAAGAAAACAGTGTTGACAGATCACTAGTTATCCACATGTACTACAAGCTGCATATGAAACAAACCACAGCTGTGTGAAAAAGAACACATTGTCTTGGTTTGTCTATGCTATTTGAGTAACTAGATTGCGCATTATAGTGCTAAAATAGACCTTGAAAGAGGTTTGTCAGCCTCTGGTCTGACCAATAGCCAGGTAAAAAGGTCATGTTCATGCAGGTATCAGAAACCCATGCAGGTATCAGAAACCCATGCATCTGTGAAGAGAAAGTCATCCTTGATCCTTCCAGAAAGACACAGGATACCACAGGATGAACATCCGAAATGGAGGAAGAAACTGTTGCTGCAGGCATTGGTGTGTGACACTCCACACGAGTCATGTTTGAGGAGCAGAAAGATGGGAGGCCAGCAGAGGCAGAAACTAGGCTTACTCTAAAGGCTCTATAGTTAAGTCTAGCTGGTGCTATAACTTGTGCTAAAGATGCTTCTCTTTCTATGCAGCAGGTCTTCCTACTCACAGAAACCATGTTACTCAGAGACTGATGGGAGTTTTGGGATGGGGCTGAGAGTTGTGTGATATCGTCAGGGACTTGACATGGGATTCAGTTGTAGTAAGGATACACACATGAAGTTGAAAGATTGGAAACCATGGCAAAACCAGCAATATAAAATTTATTTATTCAACATGGAACAGTTGCAAGGTAAATGACATTCCACCATGAAGTAGTCTGCAGTTTGCCTTGAGAAAAGCCTGAGCAATGGTTCTGCAAAAAACTCTAAGCTCCCCAGGGTACACTCCTTTATATATGAATTTTCTATTAAAAATAACAATAAAAAAGATTTTATCGATTTTACTCAGAAAATGCATTTACACATAGGAAAATGTCCAGTATTTTACTGTGACTATTCATTTTTCTCTTCACATCTTATGTTTATTACTCCTCCTTGCCTCCTTAAAGTTCTTAGAAAATTTAGCACAACTGTCCATTATCTTGGTCCTTTATTCTCTTTCTTTTGATATCTACTCCTCCTAACATTTCACAATATATCAATCTCTGATCCTTGGCAAAAGTACAGTTCATTTTCCACAAGATGCTATTGAGATTGTAAATAAATGCCACAGCATCAAGGGGCAGACAAGACGGAGCCTGTCAGATCTAGAAGTCAGCAGCAAAGTTATAATTACAGCAGAGTGGTGTGAGGTGAGTTCTTTGTATCCATAGATTTAGTTGTCATCAGCTGCTATGGAAGTAGAGCATGGGGAAAAGAAGATGGAGGGTGATGAGGGTAAAGACTGCTGCTAACTATGTCTTAGGGTGCTTTTGCAGTTTCCATTACTTGACTTGCTCATGAGTCATCAGCAGAACAGTTAAGAGGCCCTATGATGGAAGTATGTAAAACCGTAAAAATTCTGAAAATTATACTCTGGTGAGTGGAGTTGGTGTAAAATGAAAACAGAATGCCTCAAAACAGTGCAATTTTCAGAGATATCAAACCATTTCCACAGACAGCTTAGCTGCATAACACTTCAGCTGATGTTAAAATGTAATGGTATTCTGAAGACGAGAATAAATCAATGCTGCTCAACTGGAAGCTCAAAACGGTCTGTGAATACTGTAAGCATATTACTGCACCAAAGCTAATGTGCTCTGCAAACTAGCGTTCACATATCTTTTCTCTCATCATTTCTGAAACACATTTTTCTGCAAATATTAGAGATGTTTAGTAAGATGGTATGAAGGGTGATATACCTAAGAAAAATACATCCTCAATTGAACCATCCCAGGAATTTACTTCTAGTTTTGTATTTTTCTGAAAAGAAAACAAAAAGATCTTATTTGAGGCTTTTGATATTCCTGAGATAGATCTGATAAATTGAATATGTTCAAATTTCATTTCCAGTATTAAAAAAAATATGTAGGCTACAACTGTAAATCTGTGACGAAACTCTTGCAGTGGGCTAACAAACCAAGTTAATTTGTCATGTCTAGGAGGCTATACCAAGTCCATGTGAACTTCATTATTTGTTTTAATTGTATACATGTCAAGTAGAAAACAAAATGTTGTATTTGATCATTATAAAACTCACTGGAAATTTAGAGCAAGGCTAAATTTATCTGCAGTAGAAGCACATATGAAAAACATTATATACTAATCAATAGATAAAAATAATACAGCTATAAAATTGTAGTTTAATTAATTGTATGTGATTTAAAATATCTGAGAAGACTATTTTGCAGTATTCATTAACTTATATGAGCCTTTTTCCTGAGAAAAGTGTTGCATGACAGAATAGGTAGACAACAGACATCAGCAGTGTTGAAAGAAACTTAGAGATATCTTTAATGCTTTCCAACCAAAACCATTAATTTAAGAAGTGTTAGGACACATTTAAAGACTGACTTCATCCTGTCTTATTTTCCTGTTAGTGACAAAAGAAAAATAGGCTCATGTCTTACAGAAGATTTTGTTGAGCAAGTTTGTAACTTACATGAAAGACATATGCCCAAGTTCCAAATGTTAAATTTCACAGCTCACTCTTAGAGGGTGACACTCACCCAGCTTCTCCTGCAGCTCACAGAAATGCCTTTTTTATGATTTAAGTTAAATTTATAACCTCTTTCAGCAGCAGGGTACACTAGCTATGCAAGCTATATGCCTATCAAGGACCAAAACCTCCTTCTATAGTATGCACAACAGATATAAGGTAATAGGAGGTGATAAGGTAAGGCATATGGTACATTTAGTCCGCCCAGTCTCTGTGGGGGTTTCTTATACCAAAGTTCCACTGTTGCTGCACCTCAATCCTTAAATAAGACAACAAAAGAGAAACCTCCCTGAATTTTCCACTCTTAAAACTTATACATTTCTATTAGAATTTTCAAGTGTACATCACTTATTCCTCAAAGATTTTAAAATGACAGCCTTTCTCTCTAAGTCCTGAAATCTGCAGGACTATTTTAGATCTGGATTTTTTCACAAGGTTATATAGCACTTCTGCCAGTCAGCTGATAACATGTGAGCAAAATAAAGGCTGCAGAATTGTAATGGGAATATCTTAAAATGCAAAGGTCAGAGCTGGCTTGGAAAACATAGCCAAGACACCATATACCACACTAGGGTAACAGTCAAGTCACAGAATTCCCTAACTCTTAATGGAGGGCTAGTAACAGGAAATAATCACTACTACAGCATGCCTTACTGGAATCTAGCAGTTGAACTGGAAGATTTGAACTTTTGCTGAGGAAGATGTACCAACAGTGGGACACTATTGACATTCATTCCTTTCTATTTGGGGGTCTTGGGCTTAACACAGCAATAACAGGTTGATAAACACTGAGTAGGCCACTGACACATGGAACAAACAGAGAAGTGACAAACATTTTTCTATTATGCCCTTTCTTCATGAAGTTGCAAAATTACAATCATTTTAGTGAAAACAAATAAACTTCTGTTACTTGAACAAATGACAAAATCTTGGGGGTGTGGTGTTAGAAGTTACGGGAAAACACCAGCAACAAGGTACCAGTGTGAGACAGCTTAGCACTGTATGGATCTCTAGTTAATTTGACTGAGCTGAGCACTGTGACCTTGTCTCTGCACTGATCTCTCACTTAGGATGGGCCTCATGTATATCTCTGACATTGTGTCATAAGGCTTCCAGCACCGGCTCATATCAGGGTCCTGTAGCTGCTGCAAATCCTGAAGGGTACACCATCGTCTTCTTCCTTTCCTTGGCGGTTTTTGTGGTATCAGTTTTACCCTCAGCGATATAAAAATGGGAGGGAAGCAATGGGTGGTTTGGGCAGGATAAGGAGGAAAAACACAGTTCCTTTCTCTTGACATTCCTTCATTCAGTCTGCAGGCAGCACTCAGACTTGCAGCACAGCGGTAGCTGTTAGCCCAAGAGTATTCAGGACTCAAACCAGGCAGGTGAGGCAGCTGTTAAGTTATAGCTCATGTCAGGAAGTGGCTGGCACTTCTGGCTTCCTTCCCTGTGAGCACTTCCTCCATGCTCTTTCCTCTACAGATTCCCATAGAGCATTTGATCTGCTTCCTACCCTACTCAAGAATGAGAAGATACAGAGATCATGATAGATAACTGATTTTTTCCTTGGTGAGTCTCTGGGTCTACCCTATACTGGCAGCCAGAGAATGTGCTGATCTAAGTACTGATCTTTCTTCAGTTCCTCTGTATTCTGTATTCACAGTTTTCAGTAGAAAGAATAAGGATTTCCTCCAAAATTTTTAAATTGTTCACCACAGCACTGAGAGGTGTGGTAAATTTTCGTCTTACAGTCTGCAAAGCACTCTCATTCTAATTGAAAGTGAAATTTGAATCTGAGCATAACGTTTATTTGATTTGCTAATAAGTAAACTTTCATGCACTTGCAGAACTTTTTTTAGGATATCTCACAGATCTTTTACCGAAAGATCAGCAGATTTCTAAGACATGAGTGAGATACATTACAAGTATCCTACAGAGGACTTAAATCAGTGTTTCTGTACCTATCCTTTTGTGAAAGTTAAAATACTTTTGCAGAAGATGCCAGCACAGATTTCAGGTGACCCTTTGTTATGCCACATCCGCATGTACATTCCACTCTTCATATATATGGGAATATCTGAAACCCTGACTATTTTACCTGATATTTCAATTTAAAATTGTGGTGGTGAACAAAAATGTCATCCAAATTTTCAGCTTTTCTGTACATAAATCATGGAACTGTGAAGTTATAGCTCCAGCCACTTAGCTAGAAGTGAAGCTTTTTCTAAGTACCAGTGCCGTGACTCATTTGTTAGTTCCAGTTCTGAAATTCTTTATCTACTTTCAATCTGATAATGTCCAATGTTTGAAAGCTCTTACAGTTTGCTGACCTAACTCAGACTAGATCTAAATCTAAATAAACATGAATCTGTCTTGTCTATTACACAACTTCAAGCACAAATTTCCCAATAAAAGCCTGTAGAGGACCTATTTAAGTAAGCAGCAGAAAACATGAGTACAGAGGAAGTTCAAACAATACACTTTCAGAACACACACAGTAAATAATATATCGAACAATCATTAGGCGTTTCCTGAAGAGTTCTGTCTACCTTGGCCACCCGTGAGCTCTTTGCCTATTATTCAAGACAGCTGGCCTAAAAAAGGGATCTGGCTTCTGCTTATATTTATTAAATCTGCAGGAAGGGCCCATCAATCACAACAATGGGTTTTAACTGTTGGCTGGGTGAGAGGAGAGTCCCATAAGCAGTCTTTGAAGTGTCTTTTGCTGAAGGTAAACATCTGAAGAACATAAATAGCTGCTCTTCTTTCCAATGAGTAACCTTGTCAAAGGGGGTAGAATGGAGAGAGGGGGGAGGGGTGCCATCATGAAAAGGAAAAGCAATAAAGGATTCCTTATGACAGCAATTTGCACATTTACTGCTCTTTGATATGTTAACTAGATTTTTCAAAATGGAATTCTTTGTCTTTTAGAGGTCCTTGGGCAGTGATAGCTCACAGTCAGAACAATGTTTTGCAATAGGCGTAATGCATCTCCTAATTAATAAGGTAACTTGGGCAACCTCTGTAAATCAGTGACATTACGCTTATAACAGGACACAAGTGAATAGTTGTTTATAAGGAAGGAAAGATGTTCATAACAGCAGTATCATTATTTACTGAGCTCATTGACTAAAGTGAATTGAATTGAATACAAGGAGATCAATAGGTTATGGGCCCTGTTCACTAAACTTTTACAAGCCATTTATGAACCTTTGATTCTAGAAAGCAGAACTTCTTCATTCAGAAAACTGGGAATGTGGCACTGTCATTTTTCATTTTCTATATTCAACACAGCTTAAGGCTATATGATGCAAATTCTCCAGCTGCATTGAGAACCAATTGGCAGATCAGGTGAAAAATAATATATTCTTGAAGAATAAAATAGACAGACATGGATACATATAACCGTTACTGGAAACCAAGTAGCTGATACCATACAGAAAGAAAAAATAATGACATTTTATCTAGAAATAGATTACAATAGTAAAGCATGACATGTCATCTCTGTTGTCAGACAAAACATTCTGGACCCTAAATATGGACAGCAAATTTAAGATTTTTTTTCTTGGAAATAAATCTGTTTGTTATATTGCAAACTAACTGAGTTGCTCTGGAAGTAATACCTCCTACTTATTTCAATGGAAGATACAGCTGACACAACAAGCACAATAACACTATTTGATAGAGGAAATTCTCAGCTACAAAACATTATTTTTCAACATAGTTCCTATCAGTAGCTGTGCATTTCACTAGCAATGAACAAGAGCATGCATGCCACATCTGTAAAAATCTGCACCAGCAGAGGTGACCCACTGTCACTGTTGCCACAGCTGAAACGCACCACCCGCTGCCTCACTGTGTTCACATCCACTGTTTGGTCTCCAGAAGTGTTCAGCAAGCATTGATGAATGTGTGAATATGTTGATGGATGGAATTTTTTCCACTTGGAGGAATCTAACAACATACCTTTGTTTCATACACATTTCCACGTCAGATGCCATTTTGTCAGACTGCCCCTCTGCTGCCACCTGTCGCACGACAGAAAAATGTTGTTGAATACTGGTGAGGTTCAGTCTCTACTGCCATACCTCCAGCATACTTCCATATAATTCCCTAGACCACAAAGCTTGCAGCAAAAGAAAGGAAAAGCACCAGTCAAAAGCAACTTAGCCTTGCTCTGTGTACTGTTGGAAGTGTTTTCCTGTCTGCATCAGAAACTGGCAGGGGCACAGGTTTGTCTCAAGTTGGAGTTCTCTAGATACTTGCTGTCCAGAGCCCCTCTTTGAGATGAGTAAAAGTTCCAGGCAATGCTGAGACTGAGTAAGGTGAGGAAGTGACAAAGGCCTGCCTCTTCCCTTCTCACTCATGTGTGGGCTGCTTGTACTTGAATAAAAAGCATCCCTTGTTCTGCCGGAAAGAAGAAACTTAAGCTGTGGATGGTATTACAAGGGGGGGAAATGTTTTTACCTACCAAGAGCTGAAGAGCTGGGGATCGAGATTCAAATGGTAGCCTGAACATTCACAAATCACTGTCCACACCAAGAGGGCCTGCCACAGCCTACCCCTCAGTATCACACTTAGTTATGCAAGTCACAGATCAGCAGCATAGTCAGAGCTTTTGTTTTTCTTAATTCCTCTTCTCCATTTCTTATGGATTTATCCTTGTCTTCTTTTTTGAAATTTGTCTGGAGCCTTTTTTCCTTTCCATGCTCTGAATGTGCATCCATCAAAACACAAACTGGATATCACCCGCTAGGGAGTTGTCTATTATCTCTCTCTTACTATTATTTCTCTCTATGACCTTGTTGTGAAAAACATTATGTGGATTATTATTTTTTCTTTCTTTAGTGTAGCTTTGCTAGCAAAGGCAAGGTCTACAAAATCTATTCCTTGTTCTGGGAGAATGATGAATTTATCACAGAAACCAGCAGCCTAGTATCTCTGACAAGCTGAGTAAAGATGATGGGTCTGAATACCCTTTCCCATGAGGTTTCATCTGCCTCTGAATGTTGTGCCTCTGGCCTAATCCATACCATTAAAGGCAAAAACACGTAAAACTCCTCATTGTCCATGACCAAACAATATAATCATCAGGTCACTGTCTGATTTCTAGTTAGAGAGGTACAATTTCACTGAAGTCAGATTTGCACCAGTACAAGCAAGAACAAAATTAGGTTTCCCCTGTAGTTGCTGTTGACCTTTATCAGTATCACCCAGTAGTACTGATATGGTAGCATTAACAAATACAACATAAGGCTGATCTTCAATTGCCATTCTCTCCTTTACTATTTGCTGATTTATCACTTCACTAATGACACAAGAGATTTTCCAATTAGTTTATTATTATTATTTATTATTTGTATCAGTGCTATTCTGAAAGAAAATGATTATAGAGATCTGGCCTCACCTTACAATACCATATAATTTTAAGGAGTTCAGAAACTGCTCAGAATGGACAGTTTCCATTTCACCAATGTTCAGTCACTGGCATTTGTCTTTCGTATCCCAGAGCAATTGCATAACTCTAATATTGACCTTAACCAGAGCTCTTTGTTTCTCACCCTAACAGCCAAAAGCATTAAAAATGCGTGTTTACTTAATTTGTCCTGGCATGCAATGTAATTACAAGCAGTTTGTTTTCTCTGTTGTAAAATATGGGCTAGAAAGGAATAAAGTAATGTGGAAAATTAACATTGTGATGTACTGTATAGTGGAATAACACTAAAAACACTTAGCTGTGTTAGGACTGGAGGTGCTATTTGTGTTGTGTGCAAGAGCAATAAAGAATTAAATGTCTTTTTCTAAACTATATTTGCATGATTTTCAACTGCAGTAAAATTAATCTGAGCTGCCTGTGAGTATGAAGGAAAAAAAATCGAAGTGCAGATAGAATTGTACTGCGCTCATGCAGCCATTAAAGTTGTACTTTTCTGTTATGAGAATTCTAGAATGGCATTTACAGAATTCTGTGATTCTTACAGAATTGGACCGGGAGAAAATATTTAAAGATTTCTGTTCCGCATCTACCACTCACTATAGATGTGTCTTTGATATGATTATGGTTTTTTTGACTGGACTTTTCTGATGTAACAGCAGCTCTGGATACAGGAGACTAGTGTGACAAGGTAGTTTGCTTGGGTATTTTCCTTCTTTTCGTCTCTAGAGTAAATGTTTCATCCAAATATGACATTATTCCACATCTCCGCTAATTCAGCCTACCAAACATTCACTTCCCCTCCCTCTCCTTTATAAATCTTTCTTTTTCTTTGTAAGGTGTTAAGTGCTGTTGTGATCATAAATATTTAAATATCAAAGCTTTTAGAGTTTGGGGATTACTATATTTTTGTAATAAAATAGACAAAAGCAAAAGCTCTTTTCTCCCTCTTTTTTTTTTAATTAAAAAAAAAATTTTTTTGCTTTCCCTTTCATACTTTCTGTGGAAAAATTTAAACAATGGAAAAAAAACCCCACCATTTATGTACATTTCAAATGTTCAAAAAATTAAAAGAACAGGGGAAAGAACATACCAAATTACATCTATAATTTCAATAGGCCTCATCTTATCCTAGAGATATTCGTTAAAAATTAGGATGAAAGCAAATATTTTAGAACTTTTTTTGTTATTTCAAATGTGTTTTGTTTGTTTTGTTTTGATGAGTATGTGTAAAGAAGTGCCCAATGCAAAGAAATACACTGCATTCCTGTTCTGAGACAGTGACTCTATTAGCAGAAGTGAATACTTAGTCTTCTTGTTCTGGCTCCTGTGCAACCAAGTTTATCCATTTTGTTATCTGACTCATTTATATTTTTTAATAACAAGTTGGGATGAACCTGGAAGACACGGGAGCTTTTAACAGCTGTTGAGAAGAAATTCAGCCTACTGCAGGCTGAAGCTAGAAAAGGCATTAGATTAACCTCTCTTGACAGGTCAGGCTCAGCAAATATTCTTAAAAATAACTCTTCCAGTAATTTATGACCTTTGGGGAGCATAATCAATAGTGTTAAGAGGAGAGGCAGCCAGACAGCACTTCCTGGTAGGAGAAAGTTTCTTGTCTTCGTAATGTTTGCATTCTGTCTGCTTGTATGCAATAAGACTGACTTGCCAGTGATATCATACCCCTTTTACTCCATCAGTTTCACAGACATTCATTTTTATTGTCAATTTACCGTCTCCTCTGTAATTTCATACAGTACCTAATTCCAACAAAATCCAATGCACAAATGTGATTACAAAGTAAGGGGAAAATGCACAGTTCATTTTCTTCTATGTTTCTTCTAACCTTTCTGGACCATTTTAGGGAGAATGGTTCCTCTGCCTCAAGATGTCGTGATAAAAAACCTTGAAGTTATGCTTCATTTTAATGCATGATGAGCATAGTGCTTAATTTAGCACATTGTTACATCCCCTTCAGATCAGAGTCCAGGGGAATTGGTTCTGGCTTTTTTTTTTTTTTTTTTGCTAGACTTGGATTAACTATACAATATTTGTACATGTATGTGACAACAATATGTTTGTATTTGTAAATCATTTTAATACATTTCATCAACAGAGAGATTTCTCCTATCTTTTTATATAAGAGCGTTCCTTCAGGGCTCAGCACTGAAGTCCTGTTTTTTGAAATTGGAGACACTGAGGAAGACACACTGATTTCAGTGAGGCCTCACATTCACTGTCTACACACACACGCTCAAGCCACATGGACCTGCCTGAGGCAGGATAACTGCCCATCTTTCTCTCCAAGGACTTCTAGGGACATAGGAAAGGATACAGCTTGTCATGCTGTAATATGATGCTGAGCTTAATTTGGCACCATTCAGAGAATTATTGGATGTTGGCCTTTCCAATGTCCTTGGAGTGAAATAAAGGTTTGGAAACTCAAAGAAATAAAAATAATTTAAATGGAAATCATTCAGATTCATGATTTCTAGCAGAATCTTTAATGCACGCTACTTCATATCACTAAGCATCTAATGATAACAAGGTAGCTGAGAGCAGATATCAGCTTTTCTCCAGAACTATGGTGAAACTGAAAACGACTTACCA
>PPHD01004988.1:0-22374 GCA_002909625.1 Bambusicola thoracicus | reverse complement strand
GGTCAACAGAGTACAGATAAAATAAAAAATGAAATAGTTAACACTTCTGCCCTATGCTTGCAAAGCACTGCTAAAGTGTTTAAGAAAACCTTGGCGAATGCTGATGAAAAATAGCTTACGCAAAAGGTCAAACCACTAAGCTGAGAGCTGGAGAACGAGGAGATAAAAAGAACAGCAAAGAAAAAGTAGCCTACAAAGCTGGCTTAGAGTACAAAACCTCATCTATTTATGTCATTAGGGCATTAATCTAACCTGCAAAATAAATAAAACTAAAGAAACATAAAACAGAAGAAAATGCTTATTATCATCATGGACAAAAAGTAGTACACGGTGAATGTGAGCTCAGGAAAGAGAGCAACAAAAATGTGGGGAAAGCTAAGAGGTGACTTTTTAAACATTCAGTTTGTTTTTCTGGAAGCCTTTCCTGCCCAGTCCCACTCACTATCAGTGCTGCTGCCCTTAGAGAAAGGGTCCAACGCTGGGCAAAATTCAGTGCATGAAAGAAAATGTTCTATCAGTTTTCAGTATACGACAACTTGTAAGTGAAATCGCAGTATTGTTACAGTCTTTACATTGCATTACTCTTACACAGTGGAAAATACCAGTTTACTGTTAAGTAACTAGACAGAAGCCAGAAACCAAGCTGAATATTAGATGCCCATTGTTGCTTAAAACGTTTTCAAAAAAAGAACTGAGATTTTACCATCAAGTGGTTGACCCTACACATTTGTTCTGATGAAATAACACTTATTCTTTCCAGGACCAAGTGCACGCTGGGCAATGCTAACTGACTGCAGAAAGGCTAAGCAACTCCACTTCCCAAGTAAATGCAGCCATGTCTCCAAGCACTTGATTTCTCTCTGCAGGTGGCCTATTTGTATCTATGCATTTCCAGAAGAAAGCATGAAGTACCACAGATTACTTCTTGCTCTAAGGACAGCATTTCTTTCCATTTTCAGCCTCGAAAGAATAAAACAGCTCCTTTTAGGAAACTGCAGGATGTTTGCACTCTGAATGGTAACAGAGGATGACACAGACCTCAGATATCAAGCAGTCATGATCTTAGTTATGAAAACTGCTTTGAAGTATCAGGCTATAAAGTGAAAATAATTCTATTAGCTGAAAAAAAAAAAAGAAAGAAAAAAGAAAAGATAAAACTCTGTTTTTAAGTCTCCCACTTGGCTGCTCCATCTAGAAATGGAAAGAGCTGAAGGTGGAAAAAGTTTAGAACTACTGTTAAACTTACTGCTATTAAAAAGCTTTCATTAATTCTTGTGGTTTTTCAGCTGTAATCATGACTAATTAGCAGTAAGGCATTTAAACAATTAAAGATAATTACCTTGTTCTGGGGATATGTAATATAGTTTTCTTGTAAAATAATACAAATATTGTAATCTACACTTACCAAAGCAGCCAAGATTTATCTTTTTCAGTCCTTATCTGGCAAACAAGTTCAAATTTTAGTCTGATATTTTTTTCAGTTCCAAATGGCACAAAGTACATCTGACTGTAAGCTCTACAAACTTGAACCTGCCAACAAAGAAGTCTCCTGCACTAAATGCGGTGAATGTTGCGTTTCTCCAACCTTAATGTATGTATCCATAGCCACGTTTTCACAAGCAAATGATAATTGGCTTCCTCTTATCCCAAACTAAGCTGAGGCTAATGTAAATATTAATGAAGTGAGCTATAACATAAGTTTCTGTACTTAAACAACCAAGAATAGAAAAACATTAACAATCTCCTGACATGGGCCAGTTGGGGCACACAGTTTAGGTCTGCATACTGCTTGTGTTTCTATTAGAATGCTGATTTAATTAAAAAAGATGCTCTTTATAGTCATTTTCAAAATTCTTGCTATTTAAAATCTCTTGTATTTATTAAAAACAAAGGATTATAAGAAACATAACACACTGAACACTTCATCTCAGAGATAGTTAGGCCAAATCCTTTGGGTAATTAGAAAATGGAGAAGTATCTCTGCTTCAACTGATGTCAGACAGGTTTATCCGAAGCCAACATCTACCAGACAAGACAGATGTTTTAGACTTCATGAAGATATCTGCCTGTTAGTTTGGTCACATGAGGGAGCGTAAAGAGAAAACACACCACTTCAGAAAGAAAATCAGACTCTTTGCAACTGGATCTACTATCAGATTTCCTAGTTGCTATTACAAGTATGTATATAACACATACATATATGATTATGTCCACCTATGAAAATACGGTATCTATGGAAATAAAGTTCTTCAGAAATGGTGGCGTATCTGTGAATGCCTTTGTCTGGAATTGTTGCGTAACTTCTGTCCCACAATGAATTTTTCCTACATTTCTGCATGAGAACTGCAGGCTGATCCATAAGAAAAGCTATAAGACGTTAATCCAAACATTAGTTTTTCATAAGCAAATCAAGTGTTCTTGTGAAAAAAAAAGTCATTTCTGCTAGAGTGCCTCCACTGTCCATCTAGGAACCCGTATATCAGCTGACTTAGACATGATGCTCCCCTTCTCCCAGCCACATTTTCCTCCTTTCTCATCTTAGTTTGTGAGCTCTTCAGGGCACATTCTTTTTCAAATGTCTAGACAGTTCATAGCACCTTCTAAACACTGCATACATTAACAGAAAGGTACTGGATATTTCCAAACCACCAACAAAATGTTTCTAATTAGTAGCAGAAGAGCTAACTAGAAGTTTTCCTTTCCTTCTTAGCATTTTCTCTGGCAGAACTCATACTATTAAATATTCATGTAAGGCATTGCCCAGAAACCCCATTGGAAATTAGCGTGTTCAGCTCCGTGCAGCTACATATGAAGACATGGTACAAAATGCTGAACCCATTAATAAACACAATGGTAAAATGCACTACTTTTCTGAACCTCCCACAGAGGCTTATTGTTATTCAAAATGATGGATCTATAGAGATATTCTCCATGCACTCTTGTGAGCTCACACAAACTTATAAAATGCACACATTTTGTGCGTCCCAGAAACATACTACCTCAGCATTTCAGATAGCTCTACAAGAGCAGTTTGGTCAAACAATACCAAGAGAAAACTAAATCAGCACCATTAAGTGTACGAAAGAACCCAGTCTCTTTAACAACCAGCTGCTACTGCTCTGTCCATGTTATTTTTAAAACGCATGAAGGGACACCACATTAACCAAGCAGACAGCAGCATTATAACAGTACAGGGAAATAAGCCACTGTGGTCCAACACATTGTCCCTTGCTGCTTGCAAAGGGTTCATTTGAGTACTGTGCCGGTGCGTAGCAGCACGGTCCCCGTGCAGAGGGTGCGAGGCCAGACTTTACAGGCATGTGGTCACCAGTGCACGTTTCAGCAAGGCTCAGGTGCAGGAGCTGTTTGCAGAGCAAAGCTGCTCTTCCAGGCTTAGGTCTGTTCTTCCCAGTTCCCTTTTGCATGCAAGTCACTCCTTCAAATAAGTGACTAATTTGTGAAGAATACAAGTTGGTCATGGGTTAAAAAAAAAAAAAAATTAAACTAAGGCTATTCTAAAAATGTGTACAACAAAGCCTATCAATCCATTGCAACGTGCATACAAACAAAGGATGCAACTGCACCAGGAAATGAGCCCCAGAGCAGCTTTGTCTTTCTTCTAGAATGAATCTTTCACTATATTTTATGAAAACTATTTTAAAAAACACTTCAAAAAGACACAGCGTTTCATAGGCACCGTGTCTACTGGACAGGAGCTGGCATTACTTAGCCAGCTCCGTTTGCATGGGCTCAAGCTCATCACTACCGTCTGTCGACACAGTTTGGAAAGTTCCTTTAAGGTCTCCGCAGATGCATGTGATAGCAGCAAGGTTAGGGCGGCTGTGGCAGCTCCGTCTCCCTGGAGATCACAGTTTCATGGATGGCTGAGCATCACCACAGCAACCAACTACAAAAACAGTCTATGGGCTCCTGCCCCATTACTCTGCTAAAGCAATTTGTACTACGTGAAAAGCAAGGGCACAAAAGTTGAAAACTGATCAAAGTAAACACTGCTGCTAAAAAGTACCATTTTGTTTTGCTGACTTCAAGGTATCAAATCACAGACTGTGTTTTGTTCTAAAAGATGAAAGTCAAGTGCCAAGGATTTGCGAGGCCGAATTAACTATTCTAGCATGAAGTCCGTAAGATAAATCCATAGCTCTTTTTCCAAAACAACCATCGTGAATTTGTGCTAATAAACCAGGACAAAATATGCTGTGTTGGATTGAATTACGCTGCCTAGGCTAGGACAGCTGTTTCATGAGACAGAAGAGGAAAACAAATTTTAACTCGCAAATCATGATCATGGAAACAGGTTTTCTGGCTTACTGGTGATGTACTGAAGATGGATTTATGACAACTTAATGCACAGCTGCAGAGATGAAGTTAATTGGTACTAAGCAGACAAGAAGAGAAAACGGATTTTTTTTTAAATGTATCATTGGCATTATAAGTGTTTTCAATCTTTCTAATGTAATACTTATAGGACAAACTATTCTAAATTGAAAGGAAAGTTAATATGAAGAAGCTTATCTTTACAGTTCATTAGTAATACAGTGTATACTATCTACTATGTACGAGTATATATACTACAAATATATTAGTGTATACCATCCACTATAAGATGTTTAGACATTCTCCTGAAATTCTCTTGAAAAACTGCAGTGCTAATACATTTGCTGTAAAAGAGTGCAGTAAAGGACTAACCCACGAACCCACCTCAAATGGCGAGATCTGGTACTGTGCCATTTCTAAACACTGTTTATCAATTGCTATGGGGAGGATCTCTAGGCCATTTTATATTTTCATCTTCGAGTCAAAGGTAAAGAATAGCTGTACTCTTTACACAGGGACTAAGAGTTCGAATTGGAACACCTATATTATCAATTTCTTGGTATTTTTGCTATGCTCCTATGCTGTTACAAATCTGATATAAGCCAGCTATAGTAGATTGCAATGAACAGCTTTCAGAAGCCAACAATTTCTGGGAGAGAGTTTGCAGATTTTTCCAGGAAAGACAAACTGTATTCATATGGAATTATCGCAGAAGGAAATTTTGCCATCGCTACAGCTTTTGCCAGAGAGACACTAAGATGTCAGAGACTCTAAGATGTCTTCTCTGTCAGGCCATCTGGGATGCTGCTGCTCAAGCAGCACTACCAAAGCAAGCACACAGCAACCCCATGCAACCACACGGTGAGCAACACACGATGCCAGGAGAGAGCAGGGTTGTTTATTTTATCCTAAAAGCATGGTTGTAAATGGATTGGCGTTGCCTGAATCTTCTCATCCACATCCTACAGAGATAATCAGATCAAATGGACAGCAGTTTTAGTTCAGTTGTGAAAATCATGGGAAAGATTCACCCTGGCACAATTCCATTGAAGCTCATGGCATTAAGCCAGAGATGATGTGGTCCCACACATTACCTAGTAAAAAAAGCATACTACTGTGCAGTCTGCTGACCCTTGTGATCTACCACTCACACGGGAATACTGGGCTCCATCAAAGACAGGGGGCAAGAGAACAGAAAGTTTGACATGGACAACCCAAGTGATTTAGGGCCCACTGCACACTCTTTGTTAGCAGTTACCATCAGAATCCTTTGAACGCAAGGTGTTTGAAAAAACATCACAGTAAGAAGAGTACGTTAAAGCACATTAGAGCACAGTAGCATGCTGTATGGCAGCAACATACTGCTCAGCACCTGGCAAACATGTCATCTGTTCATAACTGATCTTGTATGGTAGGCACCAGTAACATTTCCTCACAAGTACAAGGGTAAGTAACTGTTCTGGTAACTTCACCTGGAAACAAAGACTCTGAAAAGCCCATCCAGAAAGCACCAAAGGTCACACAGTGTCAGAAAGTTCTGACATAGGAACATTATCAACAACGATTCTAAACAACATTGGGTCATTTCTGACCACAGCTCACTCACATAATTTATCTTTAGACAAAAATGTAGCCAGTTAATTTCTAATGTTCTAAACCTGTTATTTTAAGCAGGAGCTGCCAAATGCAATCACATTATATTGGATGTTAATCATTTATGCAAATATGTAACTCATCAAAAAATTAGGAGCAAAGCTGTCTCAGGAACAAAGAATTTGGCAAACAGGCAGGACAGTCACTGAAGTTCTATTCATGTTAGCAAATAGTATTGCTCCAACAGAGCAGGAATAACCAAACAGAAAAAAGGAGTTAGTTTATATAAGGAAAGCTATTTCAGAATACAAAGGGTAATAAGTCATACTTACACCAGTACAACTACTTCTGCAACAATTTTAAAACTATAACCCAGTGTACCGATGGGCTTTTGCTAGGGATTGTACATACATGTTAACAGCCCTACCTGAACTTCCTTTACCTTTATGACATAAAATCCAGCTTTCCCCATGGGCATATATCTCAAAACAGTTTTTATGTCTTCCATATCTATGGTATTGTATGGTTTAGAGAACCAGAGATCTCCTGAAAAATTAACATTTCAAAACCTTCTGGCTGCATCAAATGGAGCAGTCTCTGTGCAAACATCTCTGCTCTGTCAGCTAAATTTCATCTCCAGATGTAATCTCCATCTTCAGCACCTGCAGAGCGTGGGCTGCCTCTAGCCATCAGCCCTGCCATGCAATGGAGAGCCCATGCTCAGCCTGGGACCACAGCACCCATTCCTCCTTTGACCCAAACTAGATGCTCAGACTCCCAGAGATTAAGTGAAACCATTTGTGCCATCTGCCCTTCCACAAAGCCATCAGGCTTCCCAGCACTTGAGACCTAAAAACATGACAACTCGCTCAGCTTTGCATAAATCAGTAGATGTCAATATTGTTCACATGCTGTATAATGAATCCCAAGGGGAAATTCCTCCTTTTATACATCTCGTGGGAAAATTTCTTTTTGTCTTTATATATGGTTAAGGGCACAAGATCCATTCCTGCAAGTCTTGAGTACAGTATCTGCCTTACTGCTGTCCTAGTCACAAAATGGTATCACATCAGATTTGCAATTTTTATTTTTAACAGTTAAGATAGAAGACTCATGGGAAAAGGATACATTTCTCCAGACAATATTGTGCTCTGTACTTACATGTACATGCATGGGATAGCTAAGCTCTTTGGTGAATCACCTCAGCTGCAAGGTAAGTCAGATGTCATACTCCTCTCCCCCTATCCCTAAGTTATACTTATGTTTTTGCATTAACACTGCCTAATGTCCTGAAAGAAAGCAGAAGGGGTGGAGGGACTACCATGTTTGAGATGTTAAAAGCACAAAATGTAAAAGCAGTTCCTGTTCCAAGAGAAATGCTTCTTACATTGAAAAGTATAAGATCACTATGTTCAGACAGAACTGTTTTCCCTAAAGGCATTGGAGGTACTCTGAGTAAATCTACACAGACTTTAGAGGTAGACAGAAGTTTCTGCTGCCTGCATTTTTAGCAACTTAGATATGCACTAGCCACCCAACCACAAACTGCGTGGCTGTATTAACGTACCACAGCAGTACTGATGCACCTCACCTGTCCATGGGTCTCATTAGTCATAGATCAGCTCAAACTAATCTCTGCGTGTAAGAGGCTTTGCTCCTCAAAGTTTTGCCAGACCACACATTGATCCAGATGAGTGGAAAACAGAAACATCGTTCTGCAGGTGTCTTTTAGAAAGGCACAGTCAAATACAGAAGTGTATAATACGGAGTTCATATTTTTATTGGACATATAAAACCAAATTCTTCCTTTCCAAGCCTGGGAAGAGAACAGCAGGCACATGCATGTGTCAAAAACTGAAAATGTAAGCAGTAGCACCAGATTCCAGCTTTGTTTACTCTACTGTCACTAACCTATCAGTCTGAGTAAAATGGTGCTGCAAGTGTGTCTGTAATACTTAATTTCCATTACATTTGTGAGTGAAAGCACAAAGAAAACTGCCTTCAGTAGATTCAACTGTAGCCAATACATTGTCTTTTCTATTCCCCTACCTTCAGGCAGGACTTCATTCTTTCCATTTTTTTCCTGCTTTCAAACTTCAAAAAAACCCCATAACTTTTAGTCTGTACAAGCAAGATAGTATTTGGGGAATACTTCAGAGAATGAAATTACACCAAGTACTTGGAAAAAAAAACCCAAGGAACCAAATTTTCTCAATTTAATCAGTTCTCTCTGTACATGTAAGACTGCTCAAATTTGTATACAGTTGCAGAATCAAAGAGGTGAACACCTGACAAAACCCTCCAGAATTGGTGAGGCTGTCACACAAGACATTTCATGCACAGTGACACCGTTCTGAGCATTTCTCATCTGCACTGTCTTGCTCATTCTTGCTTGAAGACAAATTTACTGAAGAAAACACTGTTGTGCTTTTCATCTAGCAGTGCAAAAATGGATGGCAGCTTCCTGCTTGCAGTGGTTTTCCATATAACTCCAGTGAACTCTCAGAGTCTATTTTGTCCCATTCTAAGTATCCCTTGAAAGTCAGATAAGCAGTGGAGGCAACAATGCATGTTCTAATAGTCTGTTCTGAATAAATAAATAAATAAATAAATAAGAAGCACGTGTCCATGTGCTTCTCTGCTAAACGACGACACGGCATTTCCCAAAGGGCCTTCAAATTTCACTTGAGTACTTGCACGCTCTAATAGAATGCCACCATTGCCATGCTTAGCTTGTATTACACAAGCACCAATCATAAAAATGCTTCCATCTTTTAAACTGCCAAAACAACTGCTAAAGGGACACTGTCAACTATAAATTACCTATAATTCCTTCATTCTTTTTAAAGTAACCTAAATTTCATCTACTTATACCTCTTGGTGGTGCTATTTTCGCATCTTCTCCTTGAAATAAGTTTTACCACTGTGGAAGTGCTCTGTTTATGTTTCACATGGAAAATGAGAATCTCGTGTAGAGAAACAAAAACTTGAGTGCGTGAAAAGAGTCAGCAAAAGCACAGTCAATGTGCATTAAAAAAAAAAAAAAAAAAGCTGATTAAAATGTTTTTTCCTCTTCTCACACCTTCCCACCACAGATTTTACTTTCTCAGCTGACCCAGGAAAGTAAACACGGAGCACTGCAAGCTGCACTCAATTTATGTTGGAAATTTTCCCTGCTGCTAGGAACAACTGGAGAACAACTCCATCAATTCCAACTTTAGTGTCAAACACACACTCCAGAGAACAACTTAAACCCGGCCACTCATGGCAAGTGCTGCTTCAGCATCTCCCTCATACACACACACAAGCCCAAAGCCAGACTGGAGCCTACCCATCAAGTTTGTGATATAAAAGGGCTTCTGGAAATGACATCAGTTCCATAACTATCTTTTATTGGTAAAGCAACTATAGACAAATAAGTAATTAATAAATACTCCAAGCCACGTCAGATAGAAAGAGGTTCTAAGGAGGGAACTAGAGATCAAGAATTTGGATCACAGTTTATGATCAAATCACAACACATGCATTTGCCTGAAAGAACACGTGTACATGTGCACAATGTGCTTATATGCATATGAGAAGCAGAGAGGGAGGAAAACTGGTAAGTCCAGTAGTAACGGCTGGGGCAGCTGTCCGCTTCTCTCTACAATCCTGTAAAAGCAAAGCAGCATCTGTGGGCACACGCAGCAGAGGAAAACAAACGTCAGTGTGACAGTCCAACTTCCAGCTTCTAATGGGCCATTTTAAAAACAGTCAGCAAAACCAAAAACTCCGAGCAATCAGGAAAGTCATTCTGATATTTTCCCTCTGAACTCTTTAGCCTCTTGAAGTAGGCCTTGGCTTTACTTCACACACCGTTCCTAAGAAGCTCTGTGAAACAGAATAGGTCTCATTTTCCATGCACGGAAAATAATCCCATTTCTTGAATCAGAAACCACCAAGGGTTTGCACAGCACTTTCCAAGTTGTGTGAAGTCACCGTTGTCTCTTTCAGAGCAGTCAGGCACCGGGCAGTGCTCCTGCAGGACAACAGCTCTGCACAAACAGCCTCTTCTGGCAGACACAGGACTTCCTCTGGCAGTTTTGGTGGGCAGAGTGTAAAATGATTGCCAAATTCAGTGACCAGCAATTCCTGAGCTGGCTGAAAACAACCCACAGCAGCTGCAGGCCAGGGCAAACAAAAACAAAAAAAGCCCCACATTAAAAAAGGCTGGACTTTATGCAAGCACAGATGCTTTAAAGTGCTAAAAAAAAATAATTTAAAAAAAAATGGAGAAGAGGGTTGTGAGCCTTACTTGAATGAAGGCTGAGGTGTTTTTTTTAAAGATGTGGCAATGTCATGTCCACTAATCAAGGCAATTAAGATATCCCATGCTGTAGTCTTCTCTTTAGGGTTTACCTTCTCACATTTGGAACAAATTGCTATTACTTCCAAATTACTGTTCCTCTCATCTGAAGTCTCAACTCTGAATTCTCCATCCCCAGAGAAGCTGAACATCTTCCACCTCCTCCTCATCCCCAGACAGGCTGGGCTGCACCACTCCTCTCTCAGGCCATCTCGCTGTAGGTAATTCATGCCACACCTGCTTCAGAAACCCTGTGTACCTTTGCACTGCCTCTTCCAAGTTTGCTGTCATGGTTACATATTCATTACTGCAGCCAAGCAAAGGTGTTCAGAAAGTGGGGAGGTAAACTCAGCAAAATACCGTTGCAACGCCAAGGTCTTTTTGCAGAAACAACGGCACAGTACTCTGCTTTTATCTATGAAAGTTTTTTCAGAACAACAAGTATTTTTCTTCAAAACAAAGGCCTAAGGCCTACCAGAGCCACCAAACATGCCCAAATGCAGCAGCATAAGCTTCCCACTGCACCACAGCTAATGAGTACAGGGCAGATGGAAACAGTATGGCAAACCAAGCAACATGCCCTGTATTTCCCAGCCTGAATTTTGTACCACATACTCTGATCGGCTTACCAGAAACATCATGTTTGCATAGCCAAGTGCCATGGCAGTGCACAGACACAGCATTAATGGTGACAGTGAAAATTTTGGTCTAGTTTAATCTCACAGAAGTAAAACAACCTTTTTATATCTGTGCCTTTTGATTCCTTATTAGTTTCAGTAGTGCAGAGATAATAATCCAATTCTTTCAATTTGGGAGAGGACAGATAAGAATTGAGTTAGGAAGAAGAGGTTGCCAGAAAGGTTTTAAGCCCACGCTGCCAAGTGCTTCAAAAATTCAAATAAAACCAGCCAATCTTTTTGGTCAAGTTTCAGAGTATTTGGTCATGTCGATGCTGAAAGCTCAGCACTAAACAGCACAGAAGAAAAAGAAGCTCAATTTATTTTTACTGTGTCTCAGACACTAAGACTAAAACACCTCAAATTGACATTTGATTGTCACTAAATCAAAACCTGTTTTTAAAAAATGGATTTTTAGAGGAAGAAATAAGCATAAACTGAAATAAAATAAATGACTGGGTAACAAAAACTTCACTAACTACACTGTCAAATAACAAACTTTGAATTCCCTTCCTATGTTGTTGCCAAGAATTCGTGGCCTGAGTGCAGCAGGTTTGCATGTCTAACCACACTCAAAGTGAACCCCCTTTATTAAAGCTCTTTCTCAAGACTGCCTCCAGATCTCTCTGTGCCTGAGCATGAAACAAATATTTCCACCAATATGGCCATGGCGCCCTGTTGTGTAATTTGAGTAATCTAAGGAACCTTGCTCTGAAGATCATAAAAATAAAACCTAAAACCCAAAGGACAGAAAGAATAACAATCTATAAATTACGCAGGGAGAGAAATGAAAGTTAACGAGTACAATCAAGAGGAAGTGTGAAAAAGGAAACGAGGTGATTATCCAAGCATTTGAAATTAAGAGAATTGGCATGGAAGTTATAATGCCCAAAAAATATCTGCCATGCTGTTTCTGCAGAGACTTCTGATAGTGTCATACTGATGGCAATAGAATTCCACCAGATTATAACATGTGCACACCTTTCTGCAAGATCACCACCTCACAGAACAGATGAAGAAGCAAATGAATAACTCCTGCTGTAAAGTTGACAAAATACCAAAGGCACATTTATTCAGACTGCACACAAATTGTATCAAGTAACATAAGCATTGCTGTAAGCCACCAGAATACCTGAAAGTATTTAAAACCATTTAAACTTGGACACCCAGTTGTTCACTCATTTTAGGTGCATATGCTTTATGGACAAATGCTAATGCAGCAACTGGCATGTGGAAATGCACAGCTCAAAAATATAGCTGTATTCCTATAGCTGTATTGAGAAAAAACTTTTGAAATAAACTTCTGAAAGTAGTTTAAATAAACGCATGGGGAAATCTAACAAACACATAGAAATCTAAGCAAAATGATACAGGATCTTCAAAGTTCTAAAATATGAAATCCTTCCAACACAGAACTATCCTGAATTCAGGATGCACAGCGTAAGTCAGGATGTAGAAAACTGTTATCAGGTGACCATTTCAGTGTCTCTTCCTGTCCCTTTTCTACAACTCTCCAAATTCTGAGAAAATGCTACAGTGTTGGACTTCAACAATTTTGCACATTATTTCATGGCTTTAAGCAGGCCGGTTCAGGAACCTGAAGGTACTTCCCTATATTATAATAATTAGTCTACTCCATAGGAACTAACATGCATTTTAGTATCAGGTTTGCTCACAAAGGAAAAAAAAAACAAATTATTATGAATTTGTGGTCAAACAACACTGAGAAGAAAGACTGGAATTATGACAGCCTCAGAAGCGTTAATCACAATTATAAAAATAAAGACGATTCCTTGCTTTTCCTGCCTTCATTTCACATAACACATGTTAAACATCTGTATCAGGCATAACATCTTAAAGCTATTGAGGATGAGGATGTCAAGAAAACAATAGTGAATCTGTTGCCAGGAATTCTGATTCCGTGTAGTCACATGTATTCAAATCCTAAGTACCCACATGAGAATAATTTTACATTCCCCTGCTCCGCCTTTAACTATTTCAGTTGTGACTGCATGCCTGAAGCAGATCGGGGAAACTCAACAGGCACTGAATAAAATAATGTTAGTTGATATTCTTAAAAGAATAAAAAGAATCTCACATTAATTTAAGACTTGATAACGTACTTGTTTAAGAAGAGACTTTAATCTTAAAATGGAAGCTTTTCTATACAGGTTTTTCTGGTGCAAATCGCTAGGAACACTACAATTCTTTCTCAGAATGAAAAGCCTCACAAGAAAGCAAGCTCTTCTGAAAACTAGGAAACTTGAGCAGTAAAGACACCAAAAGTCACAGAGAAAGTTCCTGTAAGTGTTTGGCAGTTCTGGCTTTCAGCTGAGCCCCAGATCAGTAGAGAAATGCACACATGCTCTCACTTCCCCAGCAATATTTGATCAAATAAAATAAACAAAGAAGGCTTGCATTTTTCATGCCAAACTCAATAAAAACACTTGTGGCTATTACGCGCACCCGTATTCTATTTCCTATGATAAAGCACGGCCAATACGAAGTGCCATAAAAGACAGTTCTATGAAATATTTCAGAAACACTGACATTTTTGGGGTTCTTTCTTGAAGAAAATGTCTTGACATTCTCAACAACCAAGATTAACAATGTAAAATACAAATAAATTCCTTGGAGATCAGAGACATGATCACAGCCTTTCGTGGTATGACCTTATATCTGTGAGAAGTCAGTCTTAACCTGAAAGTGCTAAGTTATCAATCTAGATTTGCAAATTTCAGAATAGATAATCCCACACACTTCTGGTCTAGCTTTATTTCTTCTGCTTCCAGGGAATTAAAAAGCAGCCAAACCTTACTAATCATTTAAAAAAGAAGCCTTCACATATTATAGAGGAACACGTTCCTCTACCATGCCCTCCCCCTACATCAGCCACCCTTCCTTCCTAAGTTTAAGTTTGTGAATGTTTGTTGTCTGTCTATTGTACAAAAGTGCCAAGCAAATTAAATTAATTAAACATGTATGCTGCACATTCAGGAGAACCAGGATAATTTTGCGAGTATGTTGTCCAAAGAATTTGCTATAGGAAATTTACACTCCTTCCAGGATGTAAGAGAGGTGTAATTTAGCAGCATCTAGCACACAGCAGGTTCAAAACAAAACCCAGTCTTCCCTTCTCCCCTATAGCAAGCCCTCACTTAAGAGATTTTCAGACCTAGCATCCCATGTTACCAGAGTTTCAGCCAACGACTGAATGAATGGTTTACTTTAAATAATTTTGATGCTGCAGATTCTACCTAGTGTACTATAAAAAAAATACTGTTTTTACACTGTAAATAATATACTCCAGTATATGACATATCTCTGCCTTTGCTATCAGTATTTGCAGGCAACGGGAAAAACGTCAGTTATTAAATCAAATTAATTTAACTTGAGGTGATGGGAAATTCTACTTCAAGGCAAAAGGGCACTTTTTGCCTTGAAAAAAGACTTTATTTGTACAATAATAGAGAAGATATTTGCTTTTTGTTTTCAGACTTTGGTCCTACACGTAAAATGTGATCTTTCTAAGTCGTGTACACTCCCTTGTTCTACACTGTCACCAGCAAGCCCTGCTGTAGCTTCCCATTCATTTTCAGAGCAGTGATTTCTGAGGGCTGCAACTGGAAAATAGGTGGGAGGAGGTGTCTCAGGGCTAGAAATTGTGAAATATATTCTATGCCCATCACATTAGCATACCACAGAAGTATACAGAAAAAACTGTTTGGGCCAACTGCTTTCATAACATAAGTATGTTAGAACAGGCACACGCTGTATCCTTCTGCTAGACAACAACTAATTTTTATAGAAAGCCAAATATTTAAATCTTCTATCATGCTGTCAAGACAATTAGTACTAGCACAGCCTGCAGCCTCATGTGTATGTGACTCTACTTCAAGCTGTGCATGCACAACTGTAGAAACTGCACTGCTACACAGCTCATGCTAAGAGCATCAAAACATGGTAACATTTAGTTTCATGCAAATTTAAGCCTTGCAGTTGATTCATTCCAGCCCCTTGGGAGATGTGAACTCCAGCTTTAGCCTATTTCACCTCACATTCAGGCACCCTTTGGCCACTAAGAATTTACAATTAACACTATATCATGTCCCTACAGAGAGGGCCCTCTTCTACATATTCTTAACAGAACTTGTGATTATCGTGTGAGACCCACCTGTCAGCGTAAATTCATCCAAAACTTGCCAATAGGTTTAAAAATTCTTGGGTGACAAGAGAGGCACTAATAAACGCATAGCAGAACTATATAAGGCTTTTAGTTTCCATAAGAAACTACCTTGCATGGGCTTCAACTTCAAACAGTTTTTCATGCCTAAAAAGCTGCCTGTAAAAAAGGTAGGTATAGTCATTCACAACAACCCAGTGCCTTACAGATTTTAAGATAACAACAATAGAATCTCTGCTCCTCATTCTCAGAAAAAAATATTATTTTTCTATTCATTCTACAACAGTTGAACTGAAGTTGATCTGATGTTTTTTATTAAGGGCAATCAATGAGATGCCTACTGAATAAAACAATAAATACCTTCTTTTTAATCATACACTAGACCTTTCAGGCAGTGTAAATACCAAAAACGTATACAACAGCTGAAGTTCCACATACGCATACGCTGAACATTGAGTTGAATACAGTACAAACCCAACAAGGCTGCTATTGAAGTCAGAGGAAAAACTGATTATGGCCAAGAGTATCTGCCTGAATTGAACACACTATAAAAGATTCCACTTATAAGTTCTTCCAGCACACATTTAGACTCTCTTTTGCTAAGCATCTATATGATGGAACATCATCTTTGTTTTTTCATCACTAATTCTACTAACTGTGCACACATGCTGCTCTCACGGGAAACAGTGCTCAGGATTTGTGTGTGTAATAACTGTAGGAACATGAACTAAGAAACTCAGCTGTTGTGGCATGCAATGTTTTCTTTTCACTTCAGCACTTGGTTTTGATAGTAAACAACAGTACTGCAGAAGTTAACATCAAAAATTTTCTTCTCCTGCTGCTGCTGCTTCCAGCACAGCTTAAGTTCTTGCCAGTCCCTCCAAGTGCAGTGTATATAAATAAGTAATTGGACTGTACTTAAGAACTATCATAGTCAGCAACACTTGCTATCTGCTCAACATTCCCCACTCAGTGAAGCACTAAGGATGTATTACAGGGCTAAAAGAATCTGAACTTTAGTATTTGTTTATAGTGGTCGTGGCAAGGATCCAAAGGTATTCATGTTAATTTACAACACATTTAGGTAAATGATCTGGCTTTGAAGACAGCCAATTCTGTAAATGCCTCTTGTAGATCCCAATCTGTTTCTTATTTCCTTTGCCCACCCCACCAACTTTTTAAACTATACTTCGTGGTTGTGAAAGGTGATGGAGAGAACGACTGGGTATGGAAGTAGTTTACTCCTATGACATGCAAAGCATATGTGGACAATACCAATGCAAACTGCACATGCTTCTTTGTACAGTCTGGATTTTCACAATTCTGAAAATAAACTTAGAACAATCCCATTTGCAGACACATTTTTAGTCATGGATCTGGAAGAAAAGCAGTTACTCCTTTACCTCTCTTTCGTGATGGTCGAGACCTTCATCGGGATTTCTGAGATTGAGGACGTGCACCTCTTGTGGTAGGCCTGTTGTGCCTCTGCTTGCACAGCCAGATAAGACTGTGAAACTCTCCAACAGGGCATGGACTGGGTGCGAACTGTTAACAGGAGATAGCACACACTCGCTCCTTGGCACAGGACCTGCAGGGGAAGAGACAGATGCACATCATTTAGAAAAAAAAAGCAAATCGTAGATCCCATCTGTCAAATAGTAGTCACAAAACCAATGGAAACACAAACAGAGGCATCATGTTCATTATCCACATTATGAACAAATTTTAATTTAGCATATTGTCCTGAGTATGCTAAATTGCTATTGTCTTCAATTTTAAGTTTTCTGAAAGTCTAAATTTAAAATACATTTTTTTTAAATTTAAGATAGTGTTGTCATTATCAGAAAGAAAATTAAGGGGCGGGGGAAGGATGACAAAAATACCCTGAAGGAGAAAAAGAGCAGTTAGGGAGGTTAGGAGGAATTGCTTAGTCTTAGATATGAATTATTTGCTTATGTCAAACATTGTTATCTCCAAACACTGAAAAATACAACTGTGTATATATAACAATGAAAAGTTAATCTCTAGTATAATGTAATTCCAGCAGGAAGGATTTGGGCAAGTTGCATTTGTTGCTTTTGAAGCACTGCTGATTTACGGTGAGCATCGTTCAAATACATTGGACAAAACAGATGTTTATCACATGATAAAATGAAATGTTTGTTTACCGGGTCTATTTTGTCTGACAGCAATTATCTACACTGATAAGAGATATCTAGTCCAAAACAGTTACGCCCTTTTAAATAATCACCAGAGCATGATGCAGTGCTGTACTCTCATATAGTACGTGAGACAGTGTGATGTGATACAAGATAGAGCAAAAGCTGAAACATATGAAGTTTACATTTGAACTATATCTCAGGAAACTAAAGCAAGACAAATATTTATGAAAAGCAGCCTTGCTTTTCCAAAATGGCTCAAACCTGCCCCTGACAGTAACAGATACAGTATGTTTTGGATTCAGGATGTCACAGGAGAATGCCAATTGACTTAACCCCTGATTTACACTAGAGTCAGTTAGATAAGAATTAGAGAAACTAGTCAGTTCAAAAGCTGCACCATACAAAGGAGAACCACAAAGCAGAACCCTGATTTCTCTAATTGTAGTTGTATGCCAGCCAAAGTAATATGTTTCTTTAAATATATATATATTATTAATAATAGTAATAAAAAGTGAAAGAAAATGCTTAAATGATCAAATAGCAGAGCTCTTTCTGTTTTTGTGAAATCTACATCCAGCAATCTACCTAGCACTAGAGATCATTTGACCTGGGTGCACACGTTTAGTTATATTAGGACTGACCTACACTTCACTGGTTAAAAAGACGGTTCACTCAAGATACAGTTAGCAATTGGCCATTTAGACTCAAAGCCCATCTTAAAACAGGCATTTTGTAGAAAAAACAAAGCCACTGAGAACGGTGATGCTTCCGCAGCGCCTTGGGTTATGTATGCCTTGTCCTGCAGAAGGGGCTGCTCCTGAGACCCACTGGTGCATGCTATGTATCCTGCCAGCTCCCAAAGAACAGGAGCAGTTGTTAAAGGCAGTGCTGCAGGCATAAATTACACATGCCTGTGCTTGGGATGCAGAAGATAAACAAACTTCCTGCTCTCTGTGTGAGGAGCTTGGTATTAGCACTGACTGGCTGCGTGGGGGACTGCAGGTTTGTCCTTTTTACTCCTTTTTAAGAATATGCGTGTAAGATGAGAGCAGTCCAAGCAATGATACTCAGTTTAAAAAAAAAATAAAATTAAAAAAATTGAGACCATTGCCCTCTGTAGCAGTTGAATACACATTCAGAATTTGCAATAAAAGTATTACCAGCAGCAAGGGCTCATTTTCCTGATGTACGAGCGCAGATCAATTAGCGCAGCCACTGACGTGCAAGTCCTGCAGCAGCAGAACAAATTATTACACAATCTGCACATAAAAAGGATTTCTAAATATGTGCATTTCTTGGGCTAGGGAACAAACTGAGAGCCAAGGAGCAGTCATGTGTTGAATTGCTTTTCTTGCAAACCGGAGTGGAGCTGACATTTGTAAAGATGCCTCTACCATAACAGAGAAAAAAAGTCAGGAAAAGAGAAAATTTACACAAATATAAACACACACCAAAAAAGAAATAGCAGCATGGGGGAGAGGTTCCAGAAAAGTATGGGGCAAGATAGCAGCTTCTATGTAAAGGACAGAGAGATCAGAAAGTCTGGCACAGGAATAAAAAGCTGTAAGTCTTGGAACAGGATGGAAATGGAGCTGCTGACAAAAAACATACACTTTTCTTACCAAAGGTTCAGGAGAAAGAGCTAATACCTCCCTCCTGGCACTTGATCCCCTCCTGACTACCTGTTTCCATGCAGTACACATACCAACCCTCCCCTCCAGCTGGTCTTTATTTGATATACATTTGCCACACTAGAGGAAGTTACGTGGATTTTTCCCCATCTCTGTAAGGCTCATCTGCATGAAGATGACAGCGACCAATAAGTTCGGGTATGACTTTACACAGCCCTGAGCTTTCTGTAATGTCCACCCCTCCCTGCACCCCCAAGCACATGCTAGGCAAGTGCTCTGCATGGCAGGCTGCTCTCCTTGCAAAATGGAAACACAGAGGGAGTAGCAGTTCACATCCTGGATAACCACGTGCAGCAGGGCTTATCTACACAATGACAGGCAGACGGAGGCATGCCCACACTGCCTGCTAGCCATCCAAGCTGGAGGTGGGCCAGAAATCCTGCAGAACGCGTGTAACCCCGCTGGCAGCACACCCGAGCGGCGTACCAGGCCTCGCAGGGCTGGCTGCCCTAGGTCCCCGGCCACACAAGCGTGGCCCCTTGACTCCTGCACACGAGCTGGCTCTGGGCCTGCCAGCACAGGGCAGGCTTCAATGCGTGGCAGACAAGCCGCATGTACCTCACTGAACTACCCAACATCACTGCAACAATGCGGCCACCCTATCTCCAGGCCCCAAAATGACCTCCTACCTTTCTTGCATGTTCTCCTCCCTTCCCCTTTGCATCCTGGAGCAACTACAATCCCAGTGCTGCCACTACGCGCACATGTCAACGCTTTCTTTTTGATTCTCTGCGACTTCTGTCAGCTCTGTACACCATTCCCTTAAATCACAGCTCTTCTGAGCAGCTCTGTGTAAGAAACCAACATTTCTGGGAAGGAGATGGGGCAAAGGGGAGTTATTTCTTCTGACAGAGTTGCTTTCAGTCCATTTTAGTTAGTGACTTTCAGAGACTGCGCTGAAAGTTGATCAGAATAGCTAATGAAGGCTAGCTCCACCATATTCCAACAACATACACTGTCAGATTACCCAAATACAGGAATCTATGATGGGGTAAGTAACAGAGACTTACACTAGATGTTGCATTTCTGCCAAGTTTTGCATAGGTGTTTGTGTAGCAATTTCCCAGGTCCACACTCTTCCTAGGAGCTTCCTAAGAGCTCAAGACTCAGAAATATTCTCTTAAATGTGCTGGTAATACCTCTGTATCACAAAGTCCACCAACACTCAGTGTGTTACATGCTGTGAGTCAGTTCCTTCTGCCACCTTCCCTCCATTTATGCTTTATTTTAGTCTCTTTACATTACCCATGTCCCAGTGCTGCCTGAGCTACTCACTCACCACCCAATAACAACATTTCTTTCCAGCCACCCGCAGGTCTTGTCTTGTGCCCCTCCAAGGCACTGTCACTCTAGCACAAGCTCTCTTTTCTCTAAATTAACTGCCGTCTCTCTTCTTGGCTTCTCTCAGACTCCTCCCGCTGAACTTCCATCCATCTTCCTGCCACAGCACCTTCCTCTGGCTAAAAAGCTACTTCCAGTTTAGTTTAAATACTACGAAGTGTGTATTTACAACTTTGAGAAAAACAAAACAAAACAAAACAAAAAACCAGCCCTTTCTATGACACCACTCATCTGTTTATCACCTCTGCAATACCTGCTTGTGTCTGAAAGCCAACACAAAACCACATTTCTCCAGTCTGTGTGGCTACAAGTCTTTAGGATTCACTCCTTATTCTACTGAGAATATAAATGTGTAATGTACAGTCACTGTTTGGGTTCTGTTTCACTATTACTGATTTGGACTGTGTATTCATTCAATGAATGTATTCAGTTAGCAAATCCTGGCTCTTATAACAGTTATATATTAATTGTTTAATGCCTGCAAAGTCTTTGGAAGAAGGAAAGCAGGTCAGGTAGTTTTATAAGAACTAATTACTGCAAACTTGCTTTATGATGGCAAATGTTAGTGAATTTAGAATTTTACAGAACTGTTCAGCGCTTAATTATTTTCCACGTCCAATTGATAAGAAGACCCTTAAGAAAATCTTAACACAGATCCAACCTTGTTTGATATGAACATCTGGAATGTATTCAACACAATTTCAGCATTCTTGTTTCCCATATCATCCATGTTACTAATGAGTAACATGTGTTCTAAGAAAGTAGCAGAAAAGGGAGTGAATACAACATAGGGGAGTACACAGTAAGTAGCAAAGTGGGATGATGCAACCTAAGACTATCTCAGAGCTATGATGGATTTTATTTGAATAATAAATGCTAATGTACTTTCTATTGTATTTCCATGGAGATTTCTATATTGTTGTCAGTTGAAAAGTGCGATCAGCTCCTGAAAATTACATGAATCTCTGCTGTGGCACATAAGCATAGCTCTCATATGTCATACAAGAGGACACAAGACACACCAATGGGATATAACACTCTTCAGTAGAATGATAGATTTAACCTAATTAATTTTTGAATGTGGCAATGACACTCCTGTAGTCATTATAAATAAAGACAAAAAAAATCCAAATCCAGACTTGAGAAACACCAGGGATTTCTGTGCTGTCAGGTACAAAGCAATATAAATTACTGCAGATCCTACTAGAATTCATCACTTTAACATTGAAAAGCAAGCCCTAGAGGAGGCTAGCTATCAGAGCAGTGATTTCAGTATGCCCAAATGCCAGACTTCCACAGAAGCTCTTTTGGAGAAGGTTAATTTAAGGGCATTTCTTATATTAACTAGTCACAGTGACAACTGGGACAAGAAGAAAAGGAAGAGACAGGATCCTCAAATCTAGTTTTGAGTGACAGCAAAGTTCTGAAAAACAAGCAGTGTAAAAGTCATTTGCTCTGGAATTGAAAAGCTTAAAATTCATTGCAGAGCACATAAGCAAGCTGAGTAATAACTTCTTCCTAAAACCTTTACCACTCATTTCTGAAAGATATAGCCGCACAGATGAGCCACTATTCTATATGAAGTAATGTTAACAGCTGTACATCCTTTTTCTCATAAAGGATTCTTCACTGAGGTAGCGTTGATGCAAAAAATACACAAGGATTGAGGCAAACAAGAATCTACAGGTGTAAATATAACTTGAACCTCCCACATGCAGCCTCACGTCTTCTCTTGGGAGTCCAAGATCATTGTGTTTCCACACCGTTAATACATGTTAAGGGCTGAGGAACTACTAGAAAAACTCATCTTTCACCCCAAAACCTTCCAGTAGAGCTAGGAGAATACACTGAAAAACAATTAATTGCTAGCAAGTTTAATAGAATCACAACACAAATACCAACAAGAGTCCCATCTCAACAAGTGAGATCTCCCTGAGGATCTACAGAATTACTGGTCATGGAAGTGGTCCTGTTTACCACTATCTCATTTGCTAAATAGCTAACAAAGCCTTGACATTCAGTTGCCCAAAGAGTTGAGAAAGGGAGA
>PPHD01004987.1:0-27304 GCA_002909625.1 Bambusicola thoracicus | reverse complement strand
ATTGCATTATTTGATATTATCATTAGGCAGAGAAGTAGATATCTGTGGTCTAAATACTGTTCTTAATGCATCTTGTTTTCAGATTTTAATTTTGAAAATGTTTAGTCGTATGGATGTAGGTGTTTTATCTGAGTTTTAAATAATATCGTACTACTAGATTTGAAAACATACATAGTTACAAAATAATACTGTTTCATTCTTAGTTATTGGCAATAATTCTAGTCAGTTTTTTCTTTTTAGTAGAATAAGGGAAAATATGCATTCCAGTATATCACTTAAATAAATAAGTGGAAAAAAAAGTAAAATCATAGTCCTGTGGTTCTTTCTGAACACTTTGAGATGAATTCAAGAGAATTGAGCCTTCCTTTATCTTTCAGCTTACTCCATCTTTCTAGCTCCTTTGCTGTTCATTTTTTAGTTAAGTAGGAGATCTGGGAGTCTTCAGTAATCTTGCTCCTTTTTATCCTCAACTACAGTTATAATAGACTGAAATAGTCAAGCAATCCTTGACTAATATCATTCCTTAAGAATGAAGAAATTAGGCTAATACTTCCTTTAACTGAGTTGTAGAGATCAATTCAGAGTACCTAAATTAGCTGGGCTTAGCAAAAAATGAATTTTCTTTTTAAATCTTAAGCTAGTTTTCAGGCAGATTAATCTACATGATGAATTTAATTCATTTTGCTCTAATTGGGGAACAATTCTGTTGAATACAGCAAGGTGTAACTCCTTGAACAGTTTAAGAAATTAGTTCTATTTTAGTTCACATTTAGTTCACAGTTTCAATCAATGTAGAAATAATAGAGAAATTGAAAGTGAAGCAGTGAAACTACTTCATACAGCTGCCTGATATCCATAGCAGTCTCTTTTCGGAGGTGTTATTGCCGGCTTGCCCTATACGTATGGACTGATAACTACTATTGGCTTCAGAGCACTGGTTAGTTCTTGAAATGTTTCTTTCAGGTTTGTTTCATTTGAAGGTCACTTGTTCTGAAACTGCTGCATTATGTGAACCAAAACACACTAAAAACGTATAGTTTGGAGTGGTATTCAGAAGTAAAAATACTAGCAACTGAAAAAAGAAAAGAAATTCTCAGACTATTGAAAACATGAAAATAAGGTGATAATCAATTTAAAATTGATTTGTGGATATGGGACTCTGGTACAGTGAAGATTAATTTGATCTGTTTATATTCTTTATGTTCTTAAAACAGTTACATATTGAAATAGAATTCTATTGTTCTATATCTTTTTCAATAGAATATAACTCAATTCTAGCTGAAGTGCAGTAGATCCTTATTTAGTTTGAGTTGTCTTAATGACTACATAATTTATTAACAGAAAAAAAAAAGAGCAATACTTTTTTTTTTTTTAAGGGGGGAAAAAAAAAGAAGCTTAAAACACATCAGGAACAGTTTCAGTGTTAAAACAGGCTTCAGTAGAAACATATAAGAAGTTTTAAATAGAGAAGTTCACAAGGCCAGGTTCTGGGTCCTGCACTGCCACAACAGTCCAGGCAATGCTACAGGCTTGGGACAGAGTGGCTGGAGGGCTGTGTGGAGGAGAAGGACCTGGGGGTGTTGGTTGATGCTCAGCGGAATATGAATCAAGTGTGTCCAGATGGCCAAAAAGGTCAATGGCATCCTGGTTTGTATCAGGAACAGTGCTGTCAGCAGGAGCAGGAAGGGTGATCATTCTCCTGTAGCCTTGAGAGGCTGCAGCTTGAGTACTGTTTTCAGTTTTGGTCCCCTCATTACAACAAATCATTGGTGACTGCTGCAAACCTGTGGAATTCAGCAGAGTGATATCTGGTTCTAGAAGGAATGTCATTCTCAGTGACTTGTGAAGTTCTCTTCAGTTTTGGCTGAGATAATATTCTGAATATGCGTTTTCCTTCTCTAGTTTGTACTACGACTACAGTTTTCACTAAATGTTGTGGTGGCACAGTGAGTCATATCATTATAACACAAGGGCACAGATCCTGGGACACAGCAATGTCTTCAGAGAATATACGAAAAAGTGCTGTGTCTATCCTATAGAGTGAGAATCATGATCTGCATAGACCTCCTATTCCAGCAGCGTTCTCCAAAGGTTTAAGCAAAGAAAGAAATCTTTTTTTTTTTTTTTTTTTTAAAAAGAGAAGCAACTTTTAATTACAAGTTTTGTAAATAGAAAATGCAGGGGAAATTAGGAGAGAGAGAGAACTTATATTGATAGGGTTTCTTAAAAATTCTTTCCTATTACGCTATGTAGGTCCCTTAATCCAGGGATCTCAGTGAACTGGCTTCTCTCAAATTCTGTGTTCTTCAGTCCTCAGAAGGTACTGTCATCACCCTGGAGGCCTGTGACTTCTCTTTAAGCATTGCAAGCACCCAGTTACCTACTGTGCCTGTCTGACCAATCAGTCCTGAATTTTCTCCTCTGAACATGAAAACTTTCCTTCATCCTTTTATCACCTCCTTCTATCATGTATGAGAAGATAAGTGAAATTCACAGGAATTCTCTTTTTCAACTCTACTCCAGAAAACTCCAATACCACTGAACAAAAAATAACTCAAGTTTCCCTGTTCATCAAGAATGAGCATAGTAGGACACTCAACTGAGAGGAAGGAGTAATGCTTTGACTCTTCCTACAAATGATGCTATTAAATACATCAATTTCTTCTTAGCCTGAAGCAAGAATATCTTAAAAGGCAAAGTCCCAATCCTGAGTTTTTTTAGAGTGAGTTTTATAATACTCTTTTTGTGAGGAATCCTCAGAGGACTCTGATAATTCTCTTGAGGCCTGACTTTGCATGATGTAAGTCATATTGACTCTTCTTTAATATTTCACATGGAAATAATCTCACAGCAAGAGGATATGTACAAAAATAAGTTATTCTATTTAATTCTTGAGCTCTTATAACATTGGGTATCTTGTGGGATCAGACTCACTGTTGCTGTCAGTTTTTCTACTTTCTCTATGAACATTCCAAATACTGACACCTTCTGTGTACTGGATAACCAAACTCTTTCACAGTGAACAGAAAACTAAAATGTAATTTAGTTTTTCTGACTTCTCTTCAAATGCAATGTCTGTTGGATATATATGGAGGCTGCTATGCTTTCTGTTACTACAGTGTTTCTAGAGATTTATTGTTCGTTTCAATACTGTTATTTGCTTATTGAATTTTTTCATTCCTCTAGTGTTTTTTATATGAATCTATGCTTTCACACTAAATGTACCAGGGCCTGTGATGTTTTTATTTTATTTATTTTTAGGGGATTGCAGATTCTGAGGTGCATATCTTGATTTTCTTCCTTCACACTTCTGTTCAGCCGTGTTAGCTCCTTTTTATCTATTTATCCATTTTCAAGTCCTCATTAATGGCACACCGTTTTTCCCCCTCTTATACAGTGTTCTTAGATAGTGTTGGCTTTCTCTGAGGATTTTATGCCACTGACTTCTTTTAAGACTCTTTCTACGAATTTAACTGTATAAGTAGTTTCTTTTTTTGGAAGCTGAGAACTACTGTGGAGGTTTTTTTTTTATTTTGTTGTTTCTACAATCATTTTGAATCTAAGAAAAGAAAGGCCTCTGCTAGAGAGTCATTTTTAAATTCTGGATAAGGAAGTAGAAAAAATAACAAAAATAACAAATCATGGCAAGTCTTGACTTGCATTTTGTAGGTTCTCTAACCTACTGTTCCAAGAAACAGGCACTGATTATATGCAAATATTTAACTGTTAATCTTTAAACGTGCTATGTTGAGCTGTTTGCCCAATTTACAAGGTAGCTGCAATCTCTTGTTATTGTTGAGCTTTCTTTCAGCCTCTGTGACCCTAGCAAGTGGCAGGATCACAGTAGGGTGAAGCATCGCAATCCCAGGTAGAGAAGTACAACCAAAGAATACAGGAACAAAGAATGGTGCTTTCTACTTAGCATGTTTGGAAATAACGTATTTCGTCTAGCATGTATTTTGGCTCTTTGGCTCCTTGGACATTATTTTGGTAGATGCTTGGTCTTTATATTGGTATGCAGGTGTGTTAGGCACATAAAACTGCAGGAGGAGTAAACATGAGTAAGAAGCATGGGGAAAGCTGCAGGGCTATGGTGGAATCATGTCATGAATTAGCCTGTGCCCTCATGGCTGGTTTCTGATGCTTTGCAACTGATGTACACAATGGAGAGAGAAAAACTGCTTCCAAGCCAGAGGCGCTTACAGCCCAGCTCAGGTGTATGTACATAGACTCCATAGACTATGGGAGCTGGAGACATATCATCGGAAGCCTGCAACACCACTGTGGTACATAAACTGTCAACAAGTTCCTTAGTGGTTTACAGGTCGATTCAGCCCAGTTCCAAATCAAATGTGATGAAAGAGCATCTGAAAGTTGTAGGCCTTATGCTAATGCTGAGGTGATGTGTGTGGTTGGGATGAGCAGCAGCAAGGAGAGCCGAAGGAAACAAAAGCTGTCAGATCTACCAAGGCTTTATATCTGTTCTCCCAAGTAGAGATGATAACAGCACAGCGAACAGTCTTCTGGGAAATGCAGTTCTTCTCTTCTGGGATGGGTACCCAGAACTGGAGCATTAGCATTTTAACTCCTGGTTAAATGATGATGCTGTGATGTGGAATACCCAAAACCAAAAGTCAGAAAATCATGACAGAACTGCAGCCACAGGCAACCCATACCAGGGCAGGGAAATCTAGGAACTGAGCATCTAGAATCCTTTAAATACAAGGCAGCAGGAAAAAAAAGTGTTATGCAAAACATCCTAGCTTCCTACTTAACTTGCTCTGGAGGAATTTAGACAGACATGATGCAATCTGCAGATAACTGAGATGGGTGAGAGTAAAACAGCTATTCATGTGTTTGTGTGGTTCTTGTTCTCAAAATATGAATCAGTGAACAGAAGTCAAGTAGAATTCCCTGACTGAAGCCTGTTTTGCCTGAAGTTATGCTTCATGGATGCATAAGAAGAGGTCTAGCAATTAGAAAACCATACAACTCCAATGTTGGTTGCATTGTCACTACTTGTGTCTATGGCTATAGCTCATCTGAAATTAGAAATAATGATTCTGTATTTTGAGGTGCAGTCTAGGATGTTCAGTGGCCTAGAAAACCATGTTAACAAGTTAATAATTCATCCATCACTTTGTTTTAAATGGTGCAAATAGGGGAAGAATCATTTGCAAACAATGAAGATTGGCACCGTCACTTTCTAAGGATTTATATTTTGTGATAAATATGAGGGCATAAAGGACAACTTGCTATGTGATAATTGTGTCAAAAACATATATTTGTAAAATGCACAGGATAGAACCCATACTGTGCAAGTGCTATAACTTGAGGCATTTTTTATATTATTTGTAATTTAATTCATGCTTAATGAAGATGTTTTCAAATGTGCACTGGAAATAAAGCAAGCATGATATCACTGTCCCATGGAGCAGCAAGTGGTGTCTTGCAAGGGTGAGGAGATAGTAGTGGGGTGTGACAGTGAGCTCACAGTACCATCACACAACTGACAGCTCTGGTACCCCAAGCCAACAGTCTGGTGGTTCCCAGACACAGCAGACTGAGAGAAAAATCCCCACATCAACTCAAGAAATTGAATATTTGGGTACAATGCCAAGTACTATCTCAGCTCCAGCGTAGCCCAGGTGAAGATCAAGGATGAAAGCCTGAGTTTAAATGCAGATCCTGAGTGAGGCAGGGGGCCTCCAGGAAGGTCCCCAACAGCTCTCCCTGCTCTCTTCATAACATCTTGATCGAAGGTCACAGCCCTTTGCTACCACAGCTAACAGTGAGGACAGGCAGACCAGGAAGGATGTGTGCAAGATGCAAGAAGGGGGCAAGAAGTGCATTCCTAGCTGAAGCAAAGGGATTTGATGTTTCCTAAATATTTTTTGATGTGTTTCCTTCTTTGGCAAGTTCTTTTTTTTTTTTTTTTTTTTTCTGAGATTCCTTAGTCAGATAACTTGTATGGGTACTTCTGCAATCTCACTTAAAACACATTTTGTTTTTGTCATTAATATTTAATAACTCATTAATAAAATAAAATCATAATATTTAAGATGAACTGGAATGCAAACAACATAGACTTCGTTTTTGCTTTTAAATGACTTCCCTGGGGTCCTGCATAAACCTTGCTGCTTCACTTCTCCACTGCTATAAAAAGATTATGCCTCCTTTCACCCAGTCTTATGTAACTTTTCCCTTTGTGAGGTAGTTTTGAAGTATCTTACTGTGCGTGCACATGTTCAAGTCTTGGCTTTTTCTTTGTCTTTATAAACTACATGAAAGCATGTGGAATTATAAGAAGTTTTTGCTCTTGCCTGATCTAGATATAGAATCTGACAGTCATAATTGCTTTCAAATTTTATCTCATGGAACAATGTTTTCTCATGACTTATGGTATCAGCATTTTGTGGATATTGAATTTTATTAGTTGACTTTCTACACCATCTATACTAGTTTTGTGCCTATTTCATGCTTAGGTCTTAACTGTTAATACTCTTTACTATATATTTTTTTTCACATAATTTTATTGCTAACACGGTCTTTATTCTCTCTTGGTTTTCATTTTTCATATTTTGCATCTTGCCCTGTTGTTGCCATTGCTTTACAGGATGTATTTGCTTATTTAAAATTTATTATTCTAGTACTCTTACAGTAATATCTTTCAGTTGTGTGAAGATTAATCATGAATTTTGTAAAGACCAAATATCAACTTCTTTAATGCTACTGATTACTGAGAGTTCAGAAGTTTTTTTTTTTTTCCCCCCATACTAATACTCTGAAGAAGCACCCTTTGTCAGTAAAAAAAGAAGCCTGTATTTGATATCAGAACTACACAGAATTACAGAGATGAAAGGAAAACTATGTGGGCAAGAATTCTTCCATGTTAGTCATTCAATTGCTCTCTTTTCAAATTATCTAAAAAGAAAGATAACCTTTTATAAACATTAATTTTAGTAACCCCTGACAAAATCTCATTACAAAAGAAGGTGTGTAAAGACAGGTTGCAGAATGTAGAATTTCTAAATATGCAGTAATATAAAGCATACACTTTAATATCTGATAATAGTGGCAGATGTAATAGCCGTTGTAATGGATATAATAGTTCAGCTCTGCTAGATGAAAAGGAAAAATGCTAAATGATCCAAACTACACATTTGCTACAGCATTATCTAGTGGTATTGCTGAACATCATGTGACACTCAAGATGATGGAATAGTCGCAATATAGAAATACGCTTGGTATTCAAGGATAGCTGTTCTACAAAATTGAGTTTTTTTTTTTTTTTTTTAATTTGTTTTTTTCCCTACTGGGAATTAACTCCCATGTGTGGAAATAGTGAGAAATTAGAAATTATCTTACCTGTCTAGCTGTGGAGTAGGTGGTTAGAGTATGTCTAACTTATCTGAAGGCAGAATTGGAATTTGATAATTAAATAAAACAGTTTTGAGAAGGTGAGTAAAATGTAGCTTCTACCCCTTTTGAGCTTAACATCCTAAGCCTCAGGTCTTGCACTGTTGCTGGTTCCTAGTTCATAATTCACAACCTTATGATTTCCTCTAAGGCTTTAACAGCTCTGGTCATTGCTTCACAAAGGTCATCGGGCCAAGCTCTCATGCATGATTTATTAAGGAGTTCAAATTTTGTTGAAGGCTGGCTCAAACAGTGAAGGTTACTTTGAAGCAAAAGAGAGAGAGGGAGAGCAAGAAGGCAAAAGCAAGTCGCTGACCCGCTGGGAAGAGAAGTCATTTACTACAGTGTGAAAGATTCTTGCCATGTGGTTTTACTGTAGTTAATACACAGTTTCATCAGACTGTCTATAGTTTGTTTCTGCATATAGGACTGACTGGATGCTTTCTTTCACCAGAGGCAGGTGCTACATACTGTTAAGCTTTGTGCATAAATAATGTTGGATCCTTCAATGAGTCCCCCAAAAAGAAAGAATAAGAGGAAAAACTGAGGAATGTCGGGTAAACAATTCTGATGTGTTATTACATGTTGCCCCTGCTTTGTTGCATTTTTCTTTTTTTTTTTAATGAAGCTCTATCAATCTAATGCATTTAGTATGAAAACGGAAATGTTTTTCTCTGTTTGAATTCCTAGGCTGCCAAAGAGAATACAGAAACAATTTAGGAAACAGGTGATCTAAATCCATCTCCAGTATTTAAAAAAAAAAAAAAAAAAAGGCAGATGTGAATGAAGACTCCCATGTGTCGGTTGAAACAATGACTCCAAAATCAACAGTTCACATGGTAGTGTGCTTTCTTCAGCTCTGCATTGTGAAGGGGCAGATCATATGTGAAAGGCAAATAATTGCTGAATGGCGAGTGGAACCAAAACACGTTTTAATAGAGTGGACACTAAGGAAAAATATATGCACAGACTTTTACTCAGAATGCTGGAATGTGAATCAAAATGCTACTAGGGAAGACAAAAATCTCAGTGTGCCTCAGATATGCCCTGTACAGCTTCAATTAGGTGATACTCTCTTCATCTCTTCTGAGCCATCGTTTCAGTCCTATGGAATGAATTTGGTAAATGCCTCCAAGGAAGAATTTATTAATTGCCCTAAAACTGACTTTCTTCAAGACCAGCAGATTTTTGTTTGCCAGATAAGAGGACTTCACCAAGTTGACGCTACCTGGCTTGGTGTTGGAACTCATTACTTTGCGGAGCTACATAAGAGGGGCCCATATCTGTGCAACATGGGCCTTCGTCTGAACGTAACTGTGAAGCAGCAGTTTTGTCAAGAAACTCCAAATGCACCATTGTGCTCCAAGCATGGAAGATGTTTAAGTCATGTTTGGGAAAAGCAGTATAGTTGCCATTGTTTCTCACAGTATTCTGGAAAATTCTGCCAGAAGTTTAATGTGTGCTCCACTAAACCTTGCCATAACAACGCCTCTTGTACTGAGAAATCAGATGGTATCAGAAATTCATATGAATGCGCTTGTCCTCCAGAGTTTTCAGGTAATTTTTTCCATCTATGAATAAGTGTTATTGTGCATTAAAGAGTATAATGTATATAAAGTGAGCGTGTCATTAGCAACATTTACATAAATTTGATTGTCTGTTGCCCCTACCATACATGCACTGTGCCTTTTACTGATGGTCTCTCACAGGTAGTCATTCAAAGACTGTAGTTGCTTACATTTGTGTGTTCATTTTGTAGAGAGAATTAAATTCATGTTTCTTTCCCACTTAAACACATGACAGAAGTAACAGATTTTTTTAATGTTTGCTCAGCAAAAAAAATTTCTTACACAAAATAACAGAAATTTCTGAGAGTCAGCCCATACAAAAATAGTTACTTAAACAAAATTCTGAAAATTTATAAATCAATGTTTTCAATTAAAAAAAAAAAAACATTTAATTAGGGCAAAAAAAAACTTACATTTTTTTCTGTAAATTTTACATTTTATGTTCCTTTCCAAAGAAGTTTGCTAAACATACTTACTTAACAAATTGTTGCTATCATTAGATTAAATATTTGCTGTTTCTTTTAATTACATGAAAACACTGAATTCTGTGCATGTAAATTGCAGGATTTATATAAAACCCATCTAGACAATAACATTTTTGTTTGCTATTGGAGTACAGTGTGATTATATGCATTCATATTCAGTCCTTGTCTCGATTTCATGGACAAATAAAAGGGGATGATGTTTAAAAAAAAAAAAAAAAAAAAAAAAAGATAATATATTTTTCCCTCATTCAGAATAATGCAGCTCAGGAAAGCAGAAAGTACCAGAATTAGTCATCCCTGTCAGAAGAAGGATTGCTGCAACTCTGTCCGTACTTGTGGAGCAGAATTCTAGCAAATATTCCTTCAGTGGCTGTAATTCTGTGCTCTTTCAGTTGTGATGCTATGTTAGAAAATAGGAATGAGTGAGGTTCACAGACAGAATTTAAAGATTATGTTACATTAAGTTTGATATAACTTATCTTTAATTGCTTTTCAAATTGCATAATAGTTCAGTTACCAATGTATTTGCAAAAAGATTATGCAAGTATGAATATGTCAGTGTTATGAGAAAAATATATTTTTTAATAATTTAGAACTTAAAGTAGCAGAAAACTGATGGCAGAAATCACATATGCAGTGTGTTTCCTGTTTCATTTGTGACATCTGGGGGGCTGCGTAAAATGCTTTGAGAATAATAATGCCTAACACGTCTGCTACTCCTATTATTCAGACTGATGGGAATATTCGTAAGTAATTAAAACTTGTCATGTTTGATGCAATCATTAAGCAATGCTCAAAATATTCTGCTAGCCTATATGGGACAGTGCTGGCTAATGCCATCACTTTGTAGTGACAGTACTGGTTCAATAAATAAACAGTATGAGAACAAGAAGTACAGGAGATTAAACCATTGAATTGTGGCTGCACAAAAATGCTGGAAATAAAAGCATTTCCCATAATAAAAAGTGTATTAGAAAGTTGGAAAATTGCTGAAACGTGAACAATGTTATAGGAACAAGTAGCGAGCATATTCATATGTTTTTTATGCCCATATGCTGTAATAGCATAAACAACTGATAATTGAAATTGTAATTCTCAGAAAGATGCATATTAAGACAAATTTAGTCAAAAATTGGCCTCCACATGAAAACAGCTTTGTTTTTCGGTTTTACTTTTTATGCTGGAGGAAACTGTAAGCTATATTCATGTCAAAAACAAACAAAAAACAATATCTACTCTATTAATTGCACTTCTGGATTTTGTTACATGTGAATTTGTAACCATATAGTAGATGAGGTAGATAAACATTAGTTCATATTAAAGCAACTAAACAGTTTTGTACCGTTCTTTAAAACCCCAGTAATTTTCTTGAAAGATAATGACCAATATTAGCACTAATATCTATCTACCCATCTAATATCATAGAATCATAGAATCACAGAATGGCCTGGGTTGAAAATGACCACAATGATCAAGTTTCAACCCCCCTGCTGTGTGCAGGATCACCAACCACTAGACCAGGCTGCCCAGAGCCACATCCAGCCTGGCCTTGAATGCCTCCAGGGATGGGGCATCCACAACCTCCTTGGGCAACCTGTTCCAGTGTGTCACCACCCTGTGGGTGAAAAACTTCCTTGTAATATCTGACCTAAACCTCCGCTGTCTTAGTTTAAGACCATTCCCCCTTGTCTTATCACTATCCACCCTCATGCATAGCCATTCCCCTTCCTGTTTATATGCTCCCTTCAAGTACTGAATTGTATAATACTATATTATATTATAATGTTATATTATAATAACATAATAACATAGCATAATAACATAATATTTTGTTTAATGTATATATTTGAAATATTGAGGAAAAAAATAAAATAACTGGAATGTTATTCAGTCTTATTATTCCTTTTGAATAGGTAAAAACTGTACAGAAATAGTTGGACAATGCCAGCCACATACATGTTTCAATGGTAACTGCAGCAATGTAACTCCAAACACCTTTCTTTGTAAATGTGACAAGGGCTTTACAGGTAAGACAAAACATTTTTTTTTTTTTTTCCCCCTTGGGCTATAGTAATGGTGTGAACCTTTTCTTTATTCAAATGGCTGATTTAGGTTGTTGTACAGTTTTACATTTCCTCGGGTTTTTTAATGTCTTGTAACCCGAAGAAATCAGACTTCTTTGTGACTATTTTAAAGGACCCTTGTAATAAAGTGAAACTGTATAAATGACACAAGCTTTTGATACTTAGTTTGCATCCATGAGGACTTTTCTCTTGTTGGCAGTATGACAATAAAGGTTCATAATCCTCATAATCTTTGAAAATCAATTCAGTGCTTGTGAAGTACAGTTTTGCAGGAATTGAGAATCAGTTCTAGCTGGATGATCTAGGATGTTCACAACACCTATATTCATAAATTCAGTATCCTCTTAATAGATGTGCTAGAAAAATAAGATAGAAATAATTTAAAGAGCCTATTTCCTCATATAGTGGTGTCTCTTGATTTAAATAAAAAGAAGCTGATTGGTGTTCTTGTGATTCATTTCACACATAAAATGTTTTCATGAGAATAGCTTAAATTAGAAAATATATCCCACACCATCCTATTATGAACACCTTTTGTTGGAAGTCAGCCTTCAAATTTAAAGCTGTTCATTCTCCTACTTTACAGCAGAGATTTATTGTGTTGGTATAAGAGAAGCAGCAACATTCAGAAGAACATTTCAGAATAAGATAAGTATAAAGCTGGTTAGAATACTCAAGGACAGTAAAACTTCTAAAAATGTATGTTTTGGAAAAAAAAAAGAAATAAATGATTACATTGAGATACGGAATTAAAAGTAAAGCAAAACAACAGTGGAGGGGAATTAGATGGAAGTAATAGGGATTCAAGTGTCAGTCTTTATTTTCTTAATGAGGAACTGAACATTCTTGTTAACGTTTTAGTTGAGTCTATGTACTTAAAAAATTAAAATAAACATTCCTAATTATATATTTTATAACTCCATCTTATATTCTTCTCCCCTTTGGAATCATGAAATTACCAAGGTTGGAAAAGACCTCTAAGATCATCCAGGCCACTCGTCTTCCTACCATCAGTATTTCCCTCTAAACCATGTCCCTCAGTTCAGTATCTAAACATTTCTCGAACACTTCCAGGTTCAGTGTCTCCACCACCTCCCTAGGCAGCCTACTACAGCACCTGATCGCTTGCTCAGAGAAGAATTTCTTCCTAACATCCAACCTGAATCTTCCCTGGCACAACTTGAGGCCATTCCCTCTAGTTCTATCACTGTTTACATGGGAGAAGAGGCTGACTCCCACTGCATCACAACCTCCCTTCAGGTAGTTATAGAGAGCAATAAGGTCTCCCCTCAGCCTCCTCTTCTCCAGACTTGACAATCCCAGCTCCCTCAGAACCTCCTCATAAGACTTGTGCTCTAGACTCCTCCCCAGCCCTCTCTGGGCACACTCCAGGGTCTCAGTGTCTTGTAGTGAGGGGCCCAAAACTGAACACAGTGCTTGAGATGCAGCCTCACCAGCACTGTGTATGGGAGGATGGTCACTTCCCTGCTCCTGCTGGCATCACTGTTTCTGATACAAGCCAAGAATGCTGTTGGCCTTCTTGGCCACCTGAGCACACTTCTGGCTCATGTTCAGCAGAGTGTTGACCAATACCCCCAGGTCTGTTTCTTCTACACAGTCTTCCAGTCACTCTGCTGCAAGCCTGTAGCATTGCCTGGGGTTGCTGTGGCCAAAGTGCAGGACCTGGCAATTGGTTTTGTTGAACTTCTTCCTGCTGTCCTCAGTCCATCTGTCCAGCCTGTCCACATTTCTCTGTAGGTCCTTCCTTCCCCAGGCAGATCAACACTTCCTGCCAACATACTGTCATCCTTCCTTCACTGTATAGGGCATCACAGTCAGCTTCATTCTGTGAAAACTGAAACACCTTTTTTCAAAAGAAGAAAAATCTTTCAGTAAAGTTTTTCGTTCATGATCTATATCTTTATAAAATACCTACTTTTGTCCATTTCATTCCTGAAACATTTCTTTTGAAATCTTGGAATCTACAGTTTTCACCTACTGAGGTGGAGTTGAGGTGGCAAGGAAAATTCTTCAATATATAGAAACCAGAACCCACAGCGACATGAAAGTAGATCAGTGCACTCAACTCTAGAGAGGGTGGCATGGAAGCAGTCATTGCATTACAGTCTTCTAGGTTTCTGGTAAGAATTGTGAAGAAAAAGGAAGGAAAGAAATTGTGATTTTGAATTATCTCTAACTTTCTTCTTTATCAAGTTAAAATGAAATTGAGTATTCTTTCTTCCTTCTAAGTAAAATAAGTACTACAGGAGGAGAAGGCAGGCCTTCAGGAATTGAGGAGGTTCTCTTTATCGCTAGCGAGTGATAGAACAAGAAGAAAATAAGTTGTGCCTGAGAAGGTTTAGACTGGATATAGGGAAGAATTTCTTCACGGACAGGATAATTAAACATTAGAACAGGCTCCTCAGGGAAGTGGTGCAGTCCCTAGCCAAAGAAGTATATAAAAGATGCATGGAAGTAGTGCTAACTGACATGGTTTTGTGATGGGACTCCAGTGGGTCAGGTTAGTGGTTGGATTTGATGATCTTGGAGATTTTTTCCACCTTAGGTGATTCTGTTCTGTGAAACTACATCATTTTTTCCTGTTGTAGTATGAATTACTTCAGTTTTAACTATTATAAGGAAGTGTGCAGTACATTGGAATACCTTACTTCAGAATTGGTTCACAAATATACAATATAGTATTGCAATTATTTTCTGACAAAATATGCTTCTTTTAAGTTTACATTTCTTTCTGTGCTCGTGTGTATTAGGGCAATTTCAAGAATAGTTATCTAAAGAATTAGAAAGATGTAAAAAGACACGTTGTTATTCTATTATAAATGTATCGTTCTCTCAAACAAGATATGTTATTTAGTTACAAATTGTTTATTGAGAATGCTATTCTCAGTATGTGAGTTGTTAGTAAAACCTTTCATCTGTTTTAGTGATTGAACTCATGCACAGAAAACATGAAAATAAAATCAAGAATGTGCAAATGATGCTTGAGATCTTATATACCTTTATAAACAAAATGCTACTGGCAGTAACAGGTAGCATGATCTGAAAGAAAATGCAGAATTTCTTGTCAATGAAAATTGAGGTATGTGAACGTATGTGTTCTACCGAGTGAGATTCAATCATGATAGATCAGAGAGGAGGACAGAGTTCTGGTGTGCTCTGCTTATGTTTTATGTCACTTTTGGTGGTGTTTCATGTGGATGTTGTTAAAATCAGCGCCTTCTGTTTGCACAGTCTTTGTAGCTGGCTAAATTAGTGTCTTCCATCCATCGCTTGTATACCTGTTCATCTTTGCCACTGGTTGAACATCCAAATGGGAAAGCAGCAGCTTTCATGAGAAAGGACTCCCAGGTCTCTGGGTGCACAGGACTAGGTTCCCACAGATGAAAAGAGTTTCCTTAGATTCCGGTCTCCATAGAGGATGTGTCTATTATACGTTCTCTAACAAAGAGAATATTTCAGAAACTAGCATTCTGACAGATTTTGTGATCCTGATCTAAGATGCACTGAAAATTAATGTGACTAATTCACAATCTGCAGGAAATAGCAGTATCTTAGCTATCTGTAATGGTAATGCTTAGGGTGTTTACCATGGACAGTGGTGGACTGAGAGCAATATTTTTCCACTTGAATATATTTTGTTAAATCAATGAGGCTTTTTACTATTTAGGTTGGGAAAAGGGAAATAAGAGAAGTGATTAAAATACAGTTCTCTATTGAACATGAGATTGTTGCCTTTTTTTCACGTATTCCTATAATAGAAATCCTTGTTTCCTGCCTTTCCCAGGGACCCTGTTACCCTCCCTGTGTAGAGGGTCTGGTCTACATATTGGCCCTTCTGTTCCCTTCAGCAGAGAGTCACCAATGACAATGACCCGTCATTTTTTCCTAGTTGCTGAGATTTTAATGCTGGTCAAGGGCCGGTCAGACTCGGGGAGCATGAGTTAATCTATCTGATTTGGCAGAATTTTTCTTAAATGTTCTCTTCGTGCATGATTCTGCTGCACACTTCAATACTCTAGTTTTCAAAATTTCCTATGAGTTTTGATTAAGCTTTCTGCATCATACAATATTTTTCCTTTAATTAATAGAAAAGTGTCTTTAATTAATAAATAATTTACAGTTTTTGAGTGTATACTCAAAATCTGATAGTGCTTTATGATAGACAAATATAATTACACTAGCATAGCATTGAACACATATTCTTCCTGTAGTTTACTGTTAACTACTAAAATAGCTTCAAACACTGAGAAGGTCAGTGATCCTTTGCTCACTTTATAGGTATTGGTCAACTTGCACTCTAGTTTCCTTATTATTAAAATTTATGTCAGGGCAAATTCTATTAATCTTTCCAAAGCTTAAATGCAAGTCAAGGCCTTGGAGAGTAAATTGTACATTTCATTGACACTCTAATCCAAACTGCCAACTACCAAGCATTTAATGAAGTGAATTATTGCAATATATATATATATCTATATTTAGAAAGGAATGATTACTGAAAATGAGATGAATAAGAATATGCATTTCTACGTTAGAGAAATTGACCTATTATAAGAAAAGTGACACTATCAACACCAAAACAAGTCTAAAATAGATGACAGTGTGGTAACGCTTTTGGATTGTGTACAGATTTAAGTATACTGAATATAAAATTCACTAGGGATGTGTACTTCAGCTGTGATGAAGTGAACAGTTTGATGAAATGTAGGGTACAATATTAGGAAGGACTGAATTCAGAAAATGGATTTTTCCTCATCACTTCTATTCAGCTTTGTGAAAGCACACTCTTTGTTGGTAGTACTGGCAGTGTCACATTAAAAATTTGGCTTTTTTTTTTTTTATGTTATTATTTATTTATTATGTGTTTTGAAACCCCTTGATAACTCTAATGATATGAAGCTGGGAAAGAGAGTGGCTGACACAACAGAAGGCTGTGCTGCAATTCAGCAAGTCCTGAAGTGGCTTAAGAGTTGAATGGAGAAGTACATCATAAGGTTCAACAAGGGCAATTGAAGAGTCCTGCAGCTGGGGTGAAATAAACTCATATATCAGTACATATAGGGGATGACTTGCTGGAAAGGAGTTCTGCAGAAAAAGACCTAGGTGTTATGTGGACAGCGGATTGGCTGTGAGCCAGTAGTGTGCCCTTGTGGCCAAGAAAGCCAATGGTATCTTGGGTTGCGTTAAGAAGAGTGCGGCCACCAGGCTGAGGGAGATGAATTTTTCTCCTCTACTTTGTCTTGGTGAGGCCACATCTGAAGTACTGTGACCAATTCTGGGCTCCTCAGTTCAGGAAAAATAGGGAATTTCTGGAGGTAGTGTAGCATCTACAAAGATGCCTGAAGTATCTCCCCTATGAGAAAAGGCTGGGTCTGTTCAGTCAGGAGAAGAGAAGACTGAGAGGGGATCTCATCAACACTTATAAATATTTGAAGGGTAGAAATCACATGGATGAGTCAGGCTGTTCCCAGAAGTACCTAGCAACAGAACAAGTGGCAACAGGCACAAACTGGAACACAGAAAGTTCTGTATGAATACTTCAAGAAAAGAACAGAGCTTTATACAAGTGATATAAGTACATATGCAATTGTATGACTAGACCCAGTTGCATCCTCTAAGTGATTTGCTGGATCACAGCCATAAGCTATTTCACACTTCTTTAAATTTTTATGGCTGATGTTACACCTGGGAGAGTAAGATTGTTATCAAAAGGAAAAAAGACAAAAAATAATAAGTTTGAGATTAAAAAAAAAAAAAAAAAGAGAGAGAGAGAGAGTAATTGAATGCATTACTGTGTGGCCTAAAGTGATATTTGCCATCAGTTTCAATCAATAGATTAAATTACTAGCTTGCTCTAAACTGATGCATTTGAAAAAAGTTGACCACTGAGATTTCTTATGAAATAACCCTTATTAAAAGCTAACCAAACAACAACAAAAGTAGCAATCGTACAAATGTTGCATTTTACTGAGATATCTACTATTACTGTAGAGTTACTTTTTTTCCTTTTCTATACTATGCTGAATATTTTAAGAAAGTCTTGTAAGACTCAAACATTATGATCTAAATATCTAACCACTAAGATCTGAACATCCATCTGTACTTCCATTACAAGGAAGAAATTAATGTGTTCTCTCTGTGTGCAGATAGCTTTTCTAGTTGCCGGTTTACAAAAGTAAAAGATCTAAAATAAATTAGAAGTTACATTTTTATATATGGATAGTGAAACAAAATGAGAAAATATATTTTCTCATTGCAATTCAGTTAGATATATTTTACATCAAGCTTAATTCCATTACCAGTATAATTTAGGTTGATATATATGAAGTTGCTATTAATTTTATTTTAGACAAAAAGAAACATATAAAGACACAAATATATAAAGAGAGTCTCTTACAAAGCTATACTTTCCATGTGCTAAACAAAGTAGTCTGTGGCATCACAGATACAATATTTTATAAATGCATTATAAAGAAAAAAAAACACACAAAACCCAGCATTGGTTACATAATCACTGAACAAATACAGGACAATGAACATCAGATAAACTATTTTTGATAAACCATTGTTTGATAGGGCCAGATTTTAAGTCTTTAGAGAATTTGTATAAACCATGTGAATTTTTATAATCTCATAGAATGGACTTGGTTGAAAAGGACCTCAAAAACCTCAACCTCCCTGCCACAGGCAGGATTGCCAGCCACTAGACCAGGATGCCCAGAGCCACATCCAGCCTTCTCTTGAATGTATTCAGGGATGACTCATCCATGACCGACATGGGCAACCTGTTCTCATCTTAACTGTAGTTGTATATTCAAAGTCCCTGTAGAGAAATCTGTCTTACTTTGAATGACGTAAAGGCAAATACAGCAGAAAAACTGAACATTTTGGAGAAAAATTTAAACATATTTTAGTTATAAATCACTTAAAGTATATGATAAACTTTTATCTCATTGTAGTTTAGAATTTTTTGAGTGGTGGAATATCGCTTCAGTGTTCCAGCATTTCTGTGCTTCCATCCAAAGGTAGTATGCTTACTAATGCATAGCAATGCATTTTTTTTTCTTTTACTTTCTCAGTCCCATTGTTATCTTCAAATACCAAACAGGGCTGTTCATAACAATTTTCTTTTTACAAATCTCTGCTCATTTTAATCTGAATGCAATTCCTTTCTATTTAAAGCAATTATGGTAGGGAATGCAAAAATGTTCATCTAATTGCAATCCCTAGCATATAATCACAAGTCTTCTCTAAATATCAATCTTATAACACGTATTTCTATTCAGAGAAGCTTGGAGACCAGGGAAGAACAGGGGTGTGTGGGCTGAAAGTAGAATTCTTTGTTTGTATTCTCCCCAAGTACTTGATATAATTGCTCTGAATAGAGAGAAAAATGAACCCAATATTGTAGGAACTAGAGTCTACAGTAGTTTTTATTTGAGCAATAAACACATAATATTGTGACAGTAGGAATAATATACGATGCTCTGAGGCACTGTTGGAGTGTGCCTACAGTCTACAAAATCCATGAGAGAATAAAGATGCAAGCACTGTCTAAGAACCTGGATATTTCAGTCTACACGTGGAAAATTTACACTGGTGGATGAACCAAATGGGATATTTGAGAGCTGCAGCCAAACTGCTCTTATCTGTATTTGATTGAATAATGGGCTGGAGCGACTTAAGAAGTAATGTGAGGCAATATTGATACCAACAACATCTGACAGTTAACTTATAAATGATAAAGATTGAAATGAGTCCTGAAGAGTGGATTAGTCCATTAATGATACAGTCACTGTCCTACTGCTCCTAGTACTTAAACTGCACTAATGAATCATAATGAAATGATAAAAGATAATAAACCCTTGCAATGCAACAACCTTTTCATATTCCAGGAAGCCATAACCATGACTTCACGAGCATCTGTTATCATCAGGAGACGCTATGAGGAAACCCTAATTTTATGGTTAATAATTAGCTCCAGCTCTAAAGAAACAAACAACAGAAAAAGGGCATAGTTTAAAAGCAGTCAAAACTCATTGCTCAAGAATGGACATTACTTGATACAGTCACTGGTGGGTGACCTACAGTTAATGATATGTAATACAGAAGTTATAAAAGGTGCTGGCATGTATGTGTACGTGATGTAGGAAGCCTGTTATTTTTTTTTTATAGGCAAACGTCTATGAGATAAAATTTAGTGCATATTTCTTGGATGTTATCAAGTGAAGAAAAGGAGGCAAAGAAAAGAGGGAGGGAAGGAAAATGAAGGAAATTGAAAGTAATCACCTTAGGAAGTGAGAGAATGCAGTGAAGGAAGAAAGAGAAAAAGGGAAGCAGGCAGGCAGGAAAAGATTAGACAGTTTCTCAGAGGTCTCACTGATATTAAAGCTGACTACAAACTGACATTACCCATCAGTTATTAGAATACTTTATTGTTCGCTTTGTCATGCTGTAATATCTCAAGATTTTTATAATGAGGTACCTTTTTGCAGTCCTCTTTTCTCCCGTGTTTCTGAAAAATCCACTGTCCCAATCAGGCATGTGACTTACAACAACTGCTGATGATCTCAGTATATTAGTTTCATTATGATTTCAGAGTATTATACATCTGATTAGTTAATTTCCTATCTCTGTATTTCACTGGCAAATTACTCTGTATCGAGTGCATTTGAGTGGAAAAAAATGACTCTTTCTCAAAAGGGATAAAATAGATTTAATATACCTAATACAGTCAGGTACGTTTACTGCTTTGTGCTTTAAATCACCTAAAAATCTCATGCCATTTTTCTGTGCGTCTTCTTTTGCATGCAGGTAGTGTAGGTTGTTTTAATTTTTCAACTTAGAAGGTAAATTACCTGTGCTGAAAGAGGTTTTGTTTTGATGTTGATGATGTACTTTTGGCTGAACTACGTATTTCAGTGCTATTTTTCAACAACTAATTACAAATAGTTTTGTTTATGTGATTTGAAAGAGGCAGAAGCAGGTAATGGCCATGCTATATAATATATTGCCATAAGTTCTTAAAAGCAAGAAATCTTTAATACCGTAATACTGTTGATGACTATATAGTTACCACTTATCAAAATAGTCTTCTGAAAAATAGAACTACTTGAAGAAACCATACATAGTGTTTATGTATTAAATTTAGACTTTTCAAAATAACACAATTTATAAAGTGCTGAAATAAGTAATAGTGTGTAAACAACACAAACATAATTGACTGACAATGACAGGCATAAATCATTATCTTGTGCTATTATTTCTATATTGTTCCTAATCTGATCAGTATCAGAGTATTGTAGAAAACATAAAATCAGTATTTACAAAGGTTATAAAACTAGCAGATGATGCGTTGCTTCATTGTTTGGACAAGCAATAGTGAAGTGTGAAGGGATGAAGTGAAGATGGGCCTGCAAAAACAAAGAGGAAAGGTGTTGCTTTAATTGTTTATCTTGGTTTCTTATTACCAAGCTCTGTTTTAGTTTGCAATGAACTAAATTAATTTTCCCTATGTTGAATCTAGTTTGCCCATAACACTAGTGGCAAGCAACCTGCCAGTCTTTACCTCAATTCACAGGCTTTCTTATTCCTATTTCTGCTCCTGTCCTGTTGAGAAGGGGGGATTGAGCAAGCAGCTGGATGAGCATTTGGCCATTAGGCATTAAACCACTCCAGTATTTTTTCATGTGTTCTTAAAGATTTCCCAAGACTGCAGCTTCATAATCTCCCAAGCCTTTATTTTCTATCACCATTCTCATTAACAGTTTTCTGAACAGGTAATTTAAATCTGTTTTTGTAAAGTTATGTTTGATGCTATGATCTAAGCCTAGCAAACAGAGCTGTCTTTCCTATCTGCAACTGTCTTTGATGTACCTGAAGATGGTTATACCTCTCTTCAGCCATATCTTCCTTAGCCTAGTCTATTTTAAGTGTTTATTCTGCAAAAGAGTGGTCAGGCACAGAAATGGGCTGCCCAGGGAGGAGTCTGAGTCACCATCCCTGGAAATGTTCAAGAAATGTTTAAATGTTCTACTGAGAAACAGGGCTTAGTAGAGAAATATTGGTGGTAGGTGGGCAGATGGGCTGGATGATTTTGGAGGTGTTTTCCAACCTTGGTGATTCTATGCTTATGTGATCCCCAAAGTTCCAATCTCTATGCTGTCTTCTAGTTGCTTTTACCATAATGTGTTCATGCACTTTAACAAGTTTGCCATTAAAGTGGTTGATCCCCTTTACCTCTCAGAGTTCAAAAGGCATTTGGATAATGCTCTCATTTATGTGCATAAACTTGTACAGAGCCCTGAACTGGTCAGGCATTTGAACTTCATGATCTATGTACATCTCTTCCAACTGAACTATATTCTGAACAGTCTATATTCTGTACAGTGTTGTAGAGAAAAAAGGCATTAGTAGAACAATGTTAACATGGAGTTGATGGGTAACGAGAATAATTTTGAACATTAATTCATTTTAGTTCATTCAGATGCATAGTGACTGAAATATCATCAGTATGCTTTTATGAAGTATCCAGTTCTGTAGAATACATTTTTAAAGGAAAGATATATGTTGCTTCTCTTACAGCTGCAAAGCATGTTTAAATAATATGTATTAAAAGAAGAATATATGAAGAAAGAAAAAACAGCAGAAGCATTTCCACTTCTTTCCAAAGGCCAAAACAGAGAATAGTGTTTTTTTTTCTTCTTATAGTTGTTGTTTATTTGTTTGTTTTGTTCCACCTGTGCTGCCATTTCACTTTCAGAGTAATAGATTACACTTGCTGAGGCAAAAAACACACAAGGGGATATAAAAACTTAAGTATAGGAAGCATGCAGAAAGCTGGCAAATTGTGACTAAGGAAATACTAAAAATAATAGTAATCCTAGGAAGGGGTCAAATGCTGCAGCAAATAATAATATTGAAATAACATATCATTGCTGAAGCTCAAAAGTCACTCAAGAAGATGCTGCAGGAGCCAAGAGTACAGCTCAGGTGCCACACAAAAGACCTGCGCTTATTTACTGGATAAATCTGCAGTGAAATTATGTATGTGTAAATAACTTGTATAGTATGCATATTACTGATGAATTGTAGTATTGTATGCAGCACATACCAACCAAAAGTGATTAACCAAAAGAAGATTTAATGAAAAAGAAAATTCTTAATAACAATAAAAATATACATGATGATAGAAATCATAGTATCTGTCCACTTACCTATTCACAAAAATGAGTGTTACTGTGATGAACCATTTTATATCCACAGTAATTACTTCAGCTCCGCATAGGAAAATAAACAGTTGCCACCTTGCTAAATATTATAAATATCTGATGGAAATATCTATATCAATCAAATAACATATGCACCTATAGATGTTCAAAAGAGCTCTGGTTTGCAAATCTACATCATACAACTGTCTAGAAAGGTGATTACATTTGGAAATGATTCTTGAGGAAGTGGGCTGCGCAAATATGCATGAGACAGGAATAGCAATGACTTAATATCAACTCATTAATGACTTGAATACAGAAGTAAAGATGTGGTAATGAAATTTGCTAAAGACTCCACTTAAAATGCTCTTAATAAAAAGGAGAATTAGAAAAGTTTTACAAGATTTGAGTGACCTTCAAAACTGAAGTAAGAGAAGCATTAAATATTATACTCTTAAGGAGTAAAATTAAAAAAAAAAAAAAAAAGTTGTTGAAATGCAAGTTCATCACTAGTTGGAGAGGAAGATGTAGGTATTTGGCAATTTCCTAAGCAATCCATGCAGAGCAAGCAGTAAAGTACTATTATGAAGAAAAAACAACTACAGTCCTATGATGTTTTACTCAAGGTATTTTCAACTGATATACAGAAGTATTCACACAAAGTACAGTAATTAAATAGGAAACTTAATTATAATATATTCTGTGAGTTATGCTTTGAGAAGCATCTTGCAAGGGAAACAAAGTTGTGAAAGCAAAGTACAAAGGAGTGAACAGAAGGTTGTATCAATTTTATTTTTGTAAGCTTGCAAAACAGTGTGAGAATGCAATGATTTTTCTTAAGTTTGAAAGACTTCTGTAATTTTGTACTGTGTATGTTCAATAAAACTGGCAACTTAACTTGTGAAACATGCAGCCTGACAAATTTTAAAATAAATCACTGAATCACAGAATGATGAGAAGGACCTCTCAAGGTTATCTGGTTCATATGGGTCTTGCTTAAGCAGAGACACCTAGAACTAGTTGCCTATGACCATATCCAGACAGGTTTTGACTATCTTCAACATGATCAAGAAAAGATTACCAAGAATGGCCTCACAGTGATATCTGCCAGCTCCCAGAACTCATGGGTGCAGCCCATCAGACCTTTAGTCTGTAATTGAACTAATAATTCTGGATTGATATAGACTATTTTATTCAGTTTAGAACTTCTAAAGTAAATATTTTCCACCAACTAACATTATGTTCTGGGCATAATATATACTGTTATAATATCATGTCGTATTCTCAGTAATGGCCTCCAGATCTGAAGAAATCAAGGAACTAGTTAGTGTCAAACAATAAACTAAAGATTGAGTAAGAATTTATTCATATTTATTAAAGGACTACAAAATAAATAAAGGTTCTTCATAAAAGTATAAGGGGAATAAATGAGGAATAATAGAAGGCTACCTTAATAATACGGTTGTTATGGTAACTGTAAAACGTAAAAGCTGCACTATCACTGCTGATTTGCACTCTGTAGTAAAACAAGTAAGCTAGTATTTCCTAGCAAGAAGGAGCCTGTATTATATCTGAGATGTAGTGAGGTTAGTTGCTACCTATCTACTATGTGCCACAGAAAATAACATACCAGCATACAGATGATAGTGAGATAAATATTTTCTTTGTATGAAAATGTTATTACCCTTGGCTTCATCCCCACAAATTAATCTTTTTTTGGCTTTCACATAGTAGGTCAGATTTACAGAACCAGCTTGAAGGTATATCATCAACATCCACAGATATATTTATAGTTATATGCTAAACTATGGTTGCAGCATAACTGTCGCTATTTTTTTTTCCAGAATTTAAAAAATGTCTCTAAACTAAAAATAGGATCAGTCTGCAAAATCTTTGTTACAAACAAATTAGATAATTTGATCTACATTTCATCTCAACAGCTCCTATAAATTCTACTCACCCTGAATAAAACAACTTGTTTTTTTGGTTCTTTTTTGTTTGTTTGTTTGTTTTTCTCCAAAGTTCTGCAGTGCCAGGCTTCCATCAAAATATCCAAAATACCAAACTGTTTTCTGTGTTTCTTTGAACACATGAACTTTCCAGGATTGTCTTCACAGAGTCACTAATAGCTCAGTATAGTTGGTTTTGTGGCTTCTTCATGAGAAATGAGTCCAATTTTTTGTAGTCACAGAAGTTTATGGTACTAATTTGTAGTTAATTAGTATCATAAATGCCCTAAAAATATTATTTATTTTTCAATGCAGTTAATTTGAATGCTGTCCTTTTTCTGTATGGTTTGAAAGATTTTTCTTGAAGTGTCTATCAATGCACATTCTGTGACTCAGCAAATTTTACTTTGCGTTTAGCTTTCCACATGATACTGCTGCCACTCCACTAAATATTTATCTTGAGAGTGTCCATTTAATGTTTCTTTAAACTCATTTTCAGCCATTTACTGTTTATTACCTCACCAGTGATAAGAGATTTGAGTAATTTATTATCTGATATACAGATGCCTGGACCAGTGCATTCATGCCTAAAGAAGCATATAGCTGTGCTGCTGATCTGAATATTTAAAACTATATTCTGGCATTTTATATCAGTAAAACCATTCATACAGGCTCATGTGGAAAGCATTGAGGTGTTTATTCTGATGACTGCAAGTTTCTAACTTTTGTACCTTACATAAAATAGTTTTGAAAAATGACCACTTTTTTTTTGTTTAGTCCAAGTGTGAATTTTTAATTTTCCAAAACAGAACTGGATTTCATTGTCATCCATATACATATTACCAGGCTAGTGATATTCTTTCACAGAATTTTCAGTGCCTCACTGTCAGTACACAGTGCACTGACATTTCAGCATCTTCTAACTTTCCTGTATTGTGAAAAGGGAGCAGGTCCTTAATTTCCCTTATGGTGATGTATGTGTTTAATCACTTGATCCTGTGATCAAAATAGTTAATTATACATGACATGCATCCTAACATGTGCATAAGTATTGACAAAGAGTAATTATGGTACAGAAAATATGGTGCAACCATTATATAAATTTTGATTTAGAACAAAATCCATGTCATATATATGCTGACAAGTATGGATTTCTTTATGCCACCTAATACCACCTGTATGTTTTACAGTAGCACAGAAGCACAAACTATTGTACTGCAACTGTTTTTGACACTGAAAGACCTAAGCAGTCCACTTTAATCAAGGACCTGTGCCATTTGCCACCATAAATTACAAGAAATATACTCAAAAACTTGTCTGAATAATGACTTATTTTTCTAAAGCCACTGCAGAATCTGATGGTACTATAGTAATATATAGAATTTTTCTTAAACATTCTGTGTTGCAAGGAGTCACATCAGCTTGTTCAGAAACAGAACTGATATGCTAGAAGGAGTTTATTACATCATCACTGTCAGCTGATATTATTCTTATAATTTTTCTTCCACTGAGAGAATCAATATGGCAGTTATCATGCATGAGAGGTAATGTTTCTCACTCTCATAGAGTGAGAACTTTGCTTTCTCTTATGAAAAAAATCTCCGTTTTACAGGATGTCAATCATAAACACTGTCTTTCTGTCTCACTAGTACCCCCTATATCTCTTTATTTTAGAGGGAGTACCATGTGTTTCTGTTGAATCGCTTTATCTCATCTGTTCAGTAGTCTTAAATATATCACAAAGAGTAGTGCTCTTTGTAGTGCAGTACTGCTGCTTTGTGATGGGCAGCTTAAATTTCATTTAGCATTTTGTCAGAAATGACAGAATGCTTTAATGATGTTGAATTTTTTACTTTGCATTGGTGATTCAGGACTTGTCTTTCATCAGCTGACTGAATTTGATAATATCCACTGAAATGCTGTGTGTTTGCACCATCATAGGGGATATACCTCATACTAAAGGTATTTGGCATGGTACTCTTTTGAATTTTGTTGACATCTATTCTTTGCCTCATTAGAATTGTAAAATTTTAATTTATGCAGCTTTCTTGTTTGCCTGTACTTACATTTTCCTCAAGGTTTTTGCCATATTTGTATTTTACAGTGTACCGATGAAATAACTTTTTACGGGAAAAAAAAAGTAACAGCAAACAAACCACTTCTCACATTTTTCATTGACATAGCACAGGACTTGTTATGAGCCATTGCATACTGCCTGAGACACTTGTATTCTGACTGATAAAAGTCAAGGAAACATAATGTTAAAGACTTCCCAGTATTGTCTTCTCTATCTCTCTTCTCCAGTACAGAATAATGTATTTCTACATCTTTCCTTATGGAAAGGTATATTTTACTTTTTTAGACCACTATATTTTTAGAAGGTTGCTACCATATAATTCCTAGTCATTGTCTGCCTTGACTTTTCTGTAGTGTTTATTATCACTGAAGGTATTTTGCACTAGAAAGTGCTGGTCTGTTTTGACCCCAGTAAGAAGGGGACTCGCACAGAATCACAGAATCACAGAATGGCCTGGGTCGGAAGGGAACTCAAGGATCATGAATCTCCAACCC
>PPHD01004986.1:4611-27306 GCA_002909625.1 Bambusicola thoracicus | reverse complement strand
TGCCGGTAGCGCAGCACCTCCTCGTAGCGCTCGCGGAGCTGCCGCGCCAACGCGGCTCGCCCGCCGCCGCCCTCCTCCTCCGGCGGCTCCAGGGGGGCGCCGGGCGGGGACGGGGGGGCCCCGTCGCGGGGCGGCGGCGGAGGCGGCGGGGGGAGCTCGGAGCCGGGCACGAAGAGCACGTTGAGCAGGGTGCCCAGCAGCAGGGCGAGGCAGCAGGCGGCCGCCACCGCCGTCTTCCTGCGCCTCATCGCCCCCGCGCTCGCCCCTTCCCCGGCAACCGGCCGCGGGGCTCCTTTCGGCTCTCCCCGCTTTCCCCGAGGCTGCGCCGGCGGCGGAGCGGGGCCGGGCGCTCAGCCGGACCTCGGCCCCTTACGGCGTACCCGCATGACACTTGCCTCCCCGCTCCTCGGCTCTCCGGCACTTATTATTAGCGGGAGCGGAGGGGGGCGGGGGGGATCCCCGGGTCGCTCCCTCCGCTGACGCGCCCTGATTGACACCCGGCCCTCCGGCCGAGCAGCAGGGGGGCCTGGGAAACGTAGTCCCCCGGAGCAGCCCCGCCGGCCACCGCCAGGCCCGGGAGCGGGACTACATCTCCCAGGCTCGGCCGAGCCCCCCGGCGGGGAGGGCGCGGGGCGGAGCGGGGCGGAGCGCAGCGCAGCTGCCGGGCGGCGTCCCCCAAACCCCCCCTCTCCCCCCCTTCCCTACGGGAACCGCGGCCCCGCGCTCTCTCTCCGGCGGGGCCGGGGCTGGGGCGCCGCCGTCGGGGGAACGCGGGAGCTGCCCCGGGATGTGCCGCGGCCCCGAGGGACGCGCGTGGCCGTGGGGGAGCGGTGCCGCGAGGAACGCGTCACGCGCTCGGGACGGAGCCGTTAATCGCAGCCCCCGCGCTGCCGGAGGCGCGAATCGCCGGGGAGAGCGCTAATGACACGGTTATCCATCAAGGCCACATTACGACGCTGTTAGCAACTAATTAACGAGCACAATCAGCCCGAGCCGCCGCCACAAAGGAGAGCCCATCAGCGGGGGGAAAGCCGCTAAGAGCCCGGGGAGGCAAAGTTCACCACAATGGCAGCGGGAAATCGCTTCCGAGGAGGGAGAGGGACGGCCATCGGGGCAATACACACGGCACTCGCGTAAATAAAACTGAAAGAAATCGGCCACGGCTCTCCCGGGAGCTCGGGGCGGCTCAGTCTCCGGCCCCGCGGGGCCGTAATCACCCCATAAACAGAGCGGGGCGCGTAATCGCCGCTTCCAATAAATCCTCCCCGCCGCTGCCTGGGGGGGCTTCGCCCGGCCGATCGCTCCGTAGCCCCGGAGCCGCGCTCTCCCCGTTTCCCGGTGGCTTCTGACCAAAGGCGTCGCACGCTTGCAGCCTTCCGTGTTCGGATGGGGATTAAGGGCCGGTTCGGTACCAGCCGGGACTCCCCAGCTCTTCCAGGACGGGGACGGGATGAAGGCGTGGAGCAGTCGCGGTTTAGGCTCTCGGTGCCACCCGGCGCCGGGGGCTGCGCGTCCATGGAAGCTCCGCGCCCGCCTCGTATGCGCGGTGCGCGGCAGCGGAGAGCCCCGACCGCAAAACAGACGCTTCGCCGCAGATGAAAGCGGCCCACCTGCTCTTCCCATCGCGCCCCATCTCCGAGCCGCTTTTCTTCATTATATCCCTCCCGACAGATACCATGAAATACATCGCTCATTTAGATATGGGAGCCGACCTCTGGAGGACGACTTGTGCGGAGCCCTTTGATGTCGAGAGGCAGATTTCAAACGCAGGAGAGCCCCTCCATGTTTCTAATTACCCCGCGCCCGGGGCCTGCCGCCGATTAGGACGGCGAGGCGGGCGGGCGGGCGGCACGGCGAGAGGGGCTGCGGCCTCGCTACAGCGCGCTGCCAGCAAAACCAACACGGCTCTGTAAACACGGCTACCGGGCAAAGTCAACAGCGAGCTGCGGCCGACGGCAAACAGCCCGCGGGGCCGCGCTGCTCCCCAGCGGAGCCGGCCCGGGGCTTCCCTCTGCCCCGCCGCCCCCCCTCGTCCCCACGCGGGACGCAGCTCCGAGAGCATCTCTGACCCCGCGGCACTGGGCGCACCCGCGGGGCCTTCGGGTTGGCAGCGCCGCTGGGAAACGTGAAGCGCTGCAGAAGGACTGAGGGCTGAAGCGCATCTTTCCACGTGCTTTACGTGGGCCCCCGACCCGGCCCGGCGATGGAGGCAGTGCGACTGCCGAGCAGAGCACTGCTGTCCTTGTTCTCGCACCGCCACGCTGGAGCTTTCAAGTGATTCCCCATTGATCCACCCCAGAGATTTTGGCTCCAGGCCTCAAAATTCCGAATCCCATATTTTAGGTTGGATATTCGGAAACATTTCTTCTCAGAAATAGAGGTGAGAAGGGGCACAGGCTGCCCAGGGAGGTGATGGAGTCCCTGGAGGTGTTCAGGAACTGTGGAGATGTGGCACTGAGGGATGGGGTTAGTGGGCATGGTGGGGGTGGGATGACGACTGGGCTAGGTTGTAGAATCATAGAACCACAGACTATAGACCCACAGGAATCACCGAGTCCGACCCCTGGCTGCACACAGGAACACCCAAAACTCAAACCCTATGTCTGACAGCGTTGTCCAATCACTCCTTGAACCCCGGCAGCTCAGGGCCGTACCCACTGCCCTGGGCAGGCTGTGCCATGCCCACCGCCCTCTGGTGCAGAACCTTTCCCTCATCCTCACCCGACCCTCCCCTGAAGCAGCTACATGCCACTCCCTCGGGCCTGCTGCTGTCACCAGCTGACCATAGGGGTCTTTACCAACCTTAACGATTCCATGAATTCCAAGCGTGGGCAGCTTCAAGTCCTCAGTTAAAAACCACAACTGGAAACATGTCTGTCTGTGGGAGCTGGGATGTGTCAGAGCTTCTGCAGGGTCACTGGTTCTTCCAGGAGATTTGTGCGCTCGCGCTGCTCCTCTTTGGCACTTAGGAGTTAATACTTTTTGAAAGGACTTCATAATCTTTTGAATTCCTGGCCACCTGTTCTGGCCGTTTGTGTGGAAGCGGAGCTTTTGCTTTTTCTCTATGGAAAGCCTGAGCCAGGAGGCCCGAGATCCCCTGAACACCCTGGGCTGTGCCTTTGGGTGCAGGCTTCTCCACAGCCATGCTCTCCACAGCCAAGCTCTCCACCATCCTCTGCTCTGCCAGCCTCCAGTCCCTTGAACCTGTACGTTTTATAGTCTTTAGTGTTCTTACATGGCATACTCTTTATAGTACTTTCAAAATAAGATCTTTCTTTCCTTTAATGTTGTTTCTTCCTTTTCCCTCAGGAAACCCGCTCCCTTGTCTATCTGAAGCAAGCTGTGACGCGGCCAGTTGTATTAGTTCTGGCCGGCGCAAAAATGCAGAATGAAACCCGAAGTGCGTGGTGTGAGTCCAAAATAAATGGTCGATAGCAGAGCCAGCAGAAACCTGCGAGAGCAGACAGTCTGCAAAGAGGAAAAGCTCGGGCTCTACCTGCGGCGCCTTGCATTTTGTTTTCCAAAGGGAAAGGTAAGTTCTGGCTTCAAAGAGCTTGGGAAGAGACGCTGGGGGCACTGTGCCTGTTTGCGATTGCATGTAAGGATTGTGATGATTCTTGCATTTTTGTGCGTGTGTGTGTGTGTGTGTGTCTGTGAATGCAGCATCTGTAAGTGGGGGAAGGTGCTTTATCTCCCGTCCCGCGGTCTCCAAACACGGCAGCTTGATTTTTATGTGCCAGATGTCAGCCTGCCCCGATTCTCCATCAGTCGGTTGGGATGAAAGCCTGCCCGTATCACGGAGGTGTTGCGAGGATAACTCTGCTCCTGCTCAGGGAAATCTGGTACCGCAGCGATAAAGACCCTGTAAATATTTACACAGACAGAGCGAGCTCATGGAAATGGTACATTATTGGCTTAACTTCACTGCAAGGAAGTAGTTGAGAATGTCACACATATATTACGTTCACTCTTATTTTTAATTAAGCATCGACAACGTATTTGGTGCTCCTTCAAGCCACAAGATTCCCTTTGCTGCTCTGAATGTTTCACAAACTGCAGGGAAATACCAAGCCTCAAGCAAAGGCAAGAAGTAACACAGCCACCTTAAGACTAAATCCTGCTGGTTGGACCTTTACGCTTTTAAGCGTTAGTAAAATAGCGGGGAAAGGACAACCAGAGGATATAATTCATTTGAACATTCAAAAACCTTCTGATAAACACCCATACAAGAAGCTGTTATAAGGAAACTTGGTGACCACAGAATTAAAATCTGGTTATAAATGGGGATGGAGTAAACGGCCAATTCTGGTAGGGAAAGAGATTAATAATGAGGTGCTCTAGAGATCAGGACGCAGACCAGCATTGTTTAATCCTGTATTAATAATGTCAGGGTGAAGGCTGAAGTGGCAAAAGTTGATGTCAATAGAAAAGCAGTTAGCTTAGGTCAGAACAGCTCCAGAAGAATTTAATAACACAGCAGGACGCTGTGCAGAGGTAAGAGCCCAACATGGAAGGTGCCCTCAGAACCTGCAGCAGCCCTCCCGCTCCCCCTGGCACGCTGTACAAGGGTGAAGGTCTTTAAGAAGGGCACAGGCATAGGTTTGTACGGCTCAGCTGCTTCCTCGCTCCTCCCAGCACCTGCCCAGCTCCCAAAGTTTGCAGTGCCAAGAGACTGAGCTCCCTCTACCAGCCTGTGAATAATATATCTGAGAGCTTCTCCAGCAAACGTTTAGAAAAGCCAATGTGAGTTCCCCATGGCTTATTCTCCCCTGAGGACATGTCAAAAGCTCTCGGTCACCTCTCACAGATACTTTTAAGTACTACGTGTTTGCTTTGATGAGAGCAACATGGCAGCAAGCCCCCCAGTGCACTTGGTCTACGTAAGCTCCCAGGAGCTGTCTGGCACCTCCCTGCACAGCCAGGGTGCGAGTAGCTGTGTGTAAATAGTCCCCTCCCCCACTGCTACACGGGGTAAATGTGTCTGAGCTATAACCACTGAGCTGAGGCGCTGTCACTACTGCCCAGAGAAGCTGTGGTGCCCCATCCCTGGAGGTAGATAAAGCCAGGTTGGATGGGGCCCTGGGCATCCTGAGCTGGAGCTGGGCCGGGGGTTGAGAGGGCACAGCCCTGCCCACGGTTGGGGGTGGGACTGGATGATCTTTGAGGTCCTTTCCAACCCAAGCTATTCTATGATTCAACGATTCTTTACAGTGGGCTATGAGGTTTTTCTTCCCACTGAGTTTGCTTTTATGGTGTGGCTGTGCCTCGCTACTCCTCCATGGTGTGATCTTTGCAAAGCGGGGAAGCCCTGAATCCACACTGTAGGCTATTTGTTCCAGCCTGGTACACAGACAAACATACTTACCTGGCAGCTTGGACAGCTTCTGATGGTATCTCTGCGTAACTTCATTGGTGCCAGCCCTCCTTTCCAACCATTCTGTCTTCTCCGCAGTGCCACCCTGACACAGCACGGGCTCTGATGGCTTTTGTAGGTAATGACATTCATGGAAACTCAGACTGCTGTTTTTCGCAGTGATTTATTGTTGCTTTGTTTTTAACCGGCGGGTCATTTCCAAGGATACTATTCTGGAAAAGAAAGCAACTCATAAAGAAAGATTTTTAAAAATCCTCTTGATACGACTTGTAAAGTATTTTGAAGTGCCAGCCACAAAATAAATTGTTTTTAAATCCCCTCTTTCATCTGATGATTTACGTGACATTGGAAATGCCCCTCACTCACAGTCAGGTTGCTGCTGCAATTGGTGGGTGTAAATACAGCTCACTGTGGCCCTGCTCCCAGGGGGAACTGGAAGGCCTCACACTTAGAGGAAGGAGAAAGCATGGGAAGAGCCCTGGCTTCAGTCCCGCAGAGCCCAGGGGGCAACCCAGGGCTGCTTCCTCTCAGACCACGTTCCTGCCAGTGAATCCCAGTGCTTTGCCTCACCCTTGCAGTTCAATCCAAGCTCTACATGGCTTATGAACGCTCTTGGGATTCTTACTTTTTCTTTTTTTTATTTCTTACTCACAGAATGATTTGGGTTGGAAGAGACCTCAAAGCCCATTCAATTCCATCCCCCTACCATGAGCAGGGCTGCCCCCCCCAACAGCTCAGGCTGCTCAGGGCCCCATGAACCTGGCCTTGAGCACCTCCAGGGATGGGGCATCCACAGCTTCTCTGGATAAATCTAAAATGAAAAACCATATAAAATGAAAAACAATGCACATCATATCCATTCTGCCTAATAAACTGTAACCTAATACTTCAGTGCAGGGGAATGGGCTCCAGGTATGAGCAGACTTCATTTGTGGAGCTTTACGAACTGACATCAAATGAGAACCTGCTCAGAAGTGAAGGAATAGCTTCATTAGCCCTGCAGCACGTGTGACCAGCAATTCTGCCAACGGTTGGGGAGGAAAAGATCCTTTCTCTTTGTCTATGGTTCACTGCATTGAATTATTGTGGGAAACAAGATGTTCAGGCCACAGTGCAATATGTATGAGCACAGTGTGCAATAATGCAACCACGAAGGTCACTGAACAGCTTGGTATTGCTGGTTTAGAATTTGTGGGTTTTACCATTATCACCTTTGATTTTCTCTAAAAGCAGTATTCAAATAAAAAGTTTGGGAACTTTTTGGAATAATCCAAATGGGCCAGAGTCTGGGGCAGCCCATGGCTCTGGGTATGCTGCAGAACTCATGGAGACCAACACATCAGGGCCTGACCTCTGCAGGAGGCAGAGCCCCGGTGTTTCCCTGGAAGTGGCTGCCCTCTGCCTGCCTCACTGCCCTGGTGCAGGGGGAGTAACTGCTCGGGCTCTGGTTTATTGCTGACCTCCCCAGGCTCCTGGATGGGCCTGCTGACATCACAGAGGCTCTCAAGCACCAACCCTTGCCATGGGCTTCGAAACCCTTCCTCCCCCAGCTTTTCACTGGTCATTGCTGCTGCTCCTTTCACCGGCCAGCAGAGAAATCAGCAGCTCCTCAGCCCCAGCCTCATCCTCCAGAACCTGAGGCCCAGAGGAGCCATTGTCCTGAGCCACTTCCAGCAGGGCAGCTCTGATTCATTTCCTCCCAGTCCCAAGGACAGTTAACAGAAGCTGTCATTTCGTTAATCTGGGTGGAATTAATCACCACCAGCGTTTTGATTTTAATCCTTTTGTTTCCATAGACTCAAAGAGCTTTAGGATCCGTGAGGTTTTAAATCTGTGGTTTTAGAAGATACTGACATTTATCTTTATCCAGGACATAAAATCTTTTGCAGAAGTGCCAGTTTTTTTGGAGGACCTAAACTATTTTGGATTCAAACCAGGACAGAAATGCAAGGGCCAGACTGGAGAGGTACAGGAGGAAGTTGTCTGACTCTTGCTTGTTTCACCAGCACAAAGCAGTAGGCAGAATGAGAAGCTGAGTATTCTGTGCAGAGAAGATGGCTTCTTGCCATCTACCAGTTTTCAAAGACATGGCGAAAAAGAAGACCTGGATCTGTAATTTCTTCCTTTGCTTTTGGTATCAACCAGCTTCCAAGGATGCTGGCAGGGTTGGCAACCCTTTCCAACCCAAGCCATTCTATGATTCTGTGATTTTATGATAACTGCAGTAGTTTTTTTCAGAGATGGGAATGTCATTATAGACTCACAGAATCATAGAATCACCAAGGCTGGAAAAGACCTCCAAGATCTTCAGTCCCACCGTCCACCTACCACCAATATTTCCTCACTAAGCCATGTCTCTTACTACAACATCTAAACATTTCTTCTTCCAGGGACAGCGACTCCCTGGGCAGCAGTTCCAGCACCTAAACACTCTTTCAGAGAAGAAATTTTTCCTAACATCCAACCTGAATTTCCTCTGGTGCAACTTGAGGTCATTATCTCTTGTGCTATTGCTAGTTATGCGGGAGGAGAGGCCAACTCCCATCTCACCACAACCTCCCCTGAGGTAGTTGTAGAGAGTGATAAGGTCTCCCCTGAACCTCCTCTTCTCCAGACTAAACAATCCTAGCTCCTTCAGCCACTCCTCATAAGGCCACTTCACTCCCTTACCAGGAGTTGCCCTTCTCTAAACATGCTCCAGTGCCTCAAAGTCTTTTTCTCATTGAGGAGCCCAAAACTGAACGCAGTGTTTAAGGTGTGGCCTCACCAGTGCTGAGTAGAGGGAATTATGTGGTACTTTCTGTGAGAATACCCAAAACTGTGGGTAGGCAAGACATGGGGACATTTGACAGCCTCTCATTTGAACAGACAAGATGTTTGAATTGTTTCTCAGAGTCAATAAAAAATAAAGGCATGTGAAAATGTCAGAGTATTTCCTCTTTCCCTTTCCCACCCAAACACAAAATCAAATCAAAGCAAACACATGGGACACAAATATAGGAGCAGCCTGCTCTGCTCATATTCGCTGTGATATGCAGGCAGTTTCCAGATGTATGGATTACACAGCTCAACCAACTGCAGCTTAAAGATCGGCCTTAGCATATTGACTGAGCCTCACCATGTCAGAAACTTCTGCGCTCGGTGGTAGGGCTTCTGCCCTTTGCATCTGGCTGCATCCATTTGGTGACCTTGTTGCCATCTCTTCATTCCAGCTAGATGTTTTTCATATCTCCTGAAGCATAAAGTCTCTGGAATGTAATTAAACATGAAAAAATAAATATGTGAGATTTTTTTTTTAGTCTTTAGTCTTAATATTTTTCAATTGACTGTTGCTATAGTGTAGGAAATGTATAGCTATGACAGCAAGAGCAGTGTAGGATACTCACAGCAGAAGGAGCATCAATACTGCAAAATGTATATAAACCAACTGCCAAAGACAAAGTACCTGTAAGTACTTTAGGATCTGCACTGTAAAACAAGTTATGATTTTCACGTCATATGGATGCACATCTCTGATAACTACTTTGATAGCTGAGTCTTTGTGAGTGCAGTTGGATGCTGGATAAGACTTCTCAGACATAAATACTCCTGCAGTAATATTGAGTACATATTTGCTATAGAATCAGTGTGCTCTTACAGGGCTCCTGCCCTAGGTTGTAATGGTTACTACTGCCCAAACACAGTAATTACTATTTCTAACCCTGATTCCATTCTTCAGTGCTGATCCCTTATTTCTGAGTGGGACTGGTATGAGTGAGACTTGGGGCTATAGATGTACAAGAGACACCTTGGCATTTCGATGGCCAAATTCACAGTGTCATGTCACTCTACAATTTGCATCTTTGTGTTATGCACCAGAAGAACCTGGGGCATCCCAGGAGCAGGAACTGCCTATAGAAAAGGCTCAAGACAGCCATCAGGCTGGGAGAAGAGCTGCTTAATGTCATCAGCATAAATAAAGAGCAATAGAAAGCTGTCTTTTATGCTTGACAAGGGATATTTCTGCACTTGGGATTTAGACTTGAAGATACCACTGGACAGGTGGCTCCTTTGAAACAGCAGAGGCCGAGGTTCTGTACTGCTATCTCATTGTGCAGCCTGAAGGCTAGGATTGAAATGTGTGATACAGGGGATACCCATACCTAAATCTCTATGCCAGAGTTCATCCCTTGTCCCTCTCCTCTTGCTGCAGTACTTTGTCAGGATAGCAATTGTATTCACGCATGGGATCCCTTCCATCACACCTACCAAGATTGGTCCCTGTCCTTATTATATGGAAATTATTCCTACTGCAGTGGAGTTTTTGTTTGTTTGTTTGTTTGTTTGTTTTATCAGGAGCTGTATAAGGGAATTTGTAGTCAGACACTGGTCCAAAGAGAACACTGATATTGATGAAAGAAACAGAGACACTTTGCTGGTAGAGGCTGACATGCCAACAGGATTCAGGCATCTGTCAGTTAAGGGCTGAAAGGATTTTGGAAGACTTCTCAGGTTCTGGACACTGCTAAGCAGCTGAATTTTGGGGCACAGGTGCTTAGAGAGGTGGTGAATGGCTATGGCCCACTGTGGAGGTGTTCCTCTCCCAGCATTTTGCAGATGCTTTACGGGTGCATCTAGAGCCAGATGTGGTTATAGTTTGCAGGACACTTTTTATTGCAATCTTTCTCTAAATCTTAGTATCTGCCAGCCAATAAAGTCAGCAGCATTGTTTACAAAGTAGAAAATATAACTGTTTAATAAAACACTCCATCATTCATAGATCTCCATTCATCCTGATAATTTTCAAGAAAACACTGTTATATGGGAAAAGAACTTTTAAAAATGTTTTAGTCCTCAGATCTAGGTCAAAGTCTGGAGCCCCATTTGAATCTAGCACGATCTTATCCAGAAATGCTGAACCTTTTATATTCTTTGAGCACCCTGATAGGCTGAAAATATTCCTGAGAGATTAGCAGGCTCTCAGCTACTGCTCCAATTCATAGAAATTAAACCTTCCATCATCTGGTTTTTATATTTGGAAAATGTCAGCTATACTTCCTATCACGTATATTGTTGCTTCAATGCACTGAGCCTTCTGTGAATTTCAAAACACATAACTCAGCTCTCAAGCATTTCTTTTGTAAATATTGATAATGGTTTCAAGTTCTTTATTAAATAACTTTTTAATGAGTCTGAGGACAAAGAACTATTTTTTCACAGTCTCCCAAAGATAAGAATCGTAACGTATCTTTCTGTACCATGGAACACATGGCTCTCAATACCTCATTGTGCAGCCTAGGTTTTCCTCACTTTTTAAAAACTCACTTAAAAATATATATATTTAGGGCCCCATGATTATAAGAAATAAAATCTAAGCAGGTCATACTGAAGTGTCTGAAATCACATGCAAATTCTGCGTGACAGCTTTGCAGGCCAGTGTGTGCTGGCATTTGGAGCAGCATTAGAAGGCTCCCTTTACCCCTGTAATCCAACAGCAAGAACTACAAAAAGCTACAATCACTCCTAATATGGTTCAGCACATAGACCTCTCCTTGCACAGCGTTATTTATTGCCTGCGTTTTTACCGGAAAGGATCCCTGTGCATACACATAGGATCGAAGACAATAAAATATTATGGAGAGGTTCAGCAGGGGAGGTTTCCAGGGAAGGGTTTTTTATCAGTTTACAGGCATGGCCAAAGTACTGCAGGGGAGTTCCTCTTCGGACCAGGCTGTAAACAATTTACATTGGGTAGGTAATGGGAAGTCTTTAGAGTGCCTTGAAAAATATTAACTTACAGAAGTTCTGACCTCTGTCTTCTAGACCTGGCCCGGAGGACTGATGTTTACTAGTAAGCATTCAGCTCTCTAGGAAACTGCATACTGTCAGTGGAACTAAGGTTATTTTTTAATACATTTCAATTAGAAGCTGGACTGTGTAGCAATATACTAAATCAAATACATTGTACGACTAATTTTCTTTATAAAAACCCAAATGGTTACCTTTGAACTTAGAAATGTTGCCTTCAGGCATATAATATTCCAGCCAGCTGTAGCGTAAGTGCATAGCGCAGGTTCTGTAACTTGCTTCTTCATTCAACACTCAAAATCATTCTTGTTTGCTAAGCAGAATCAAAAGCCAGCCAGGAACGTATTACTGGTCCCCTGATATTAGCCATTCTTCTCACACATCCTCTTGAAGACTTTCAGCTCTAATTGTGACGTTTTCCTGTGTTGGTCCTATTGATAGCTTGAAACCTTAATAATGATCCATTTGAAATGTAAATACTTGGTCTCATTTGAACGGCTGTTCAAAGGAACTGTATTGAATGATTTAGCTGTGACTGCAAACACTGATCAAGAGAAACACAAGGCAACTTAGGTGATTTCAGATAGTGTCTTAGGCTTGGCCCACAGCTGGAGATGGTGCCAAAGTTGTGGTTTCCTAGAAGGCTATGAAACATCTTCAGTCTTTCCATTCTCCACAGTTTCTACCTGTGTATTTTTTTTTTCTTGCTAAAATAAAATACAAATGGCTTGAATTGGCACAGTGGTTTTGTTTGTTTGTTTGTTTTCTCCAGTGCAGATGGTAACAAAGCCACAGGACTTCTTTATTAAACATGTAACTGAAAGATAAGGCTTGAAAAGGAGCTGCTGTTGTTCACTGGCTAGCAGGTTCTTATTTGCATCTATTATTCTAATGATGCTTTGACTTGCTTGCAGTGTTTAGGATATGTTGGGGCACCACATGCACCCTACAGGTACCTTTTCAGCTGTTTCCAGTTAAGGCGCATATATTACTGAGTTGTGACTTATAAGAACCATTCCATCTTCCATATTTGTCATCGTGCCAACACATGGGAAATGACCTCGTCCAAAAAGCTGAGCACCTGCAACTCTCATTAAGATCCTCCCAGTGTCACCCATTGCTTTTCAGACACCTAAACGGGCCTCTTACAATCTTACCTGCTTCAAATTCCCTGAGGATTTACTGGCTCAGAACACAGATTACTTGTCTTGGTATCACGGATTTCCTTTCTTTTGAATGCAAACATAAAAACACAAAGACAGCCTAAACTCAAGTAATGTGAAAATATTGTGTTTGATTCCAGCCCGTATATTCAAAGTTAGAACTAAATGTCTGATTTTAACTTGAAATGTGATGCCTCAACTGTGTATGTTCATACAGCATGTAAAATGTTTGGAAGCCTTTAAAAAATGGAAATATTTTTGGCTTTGATTCATTTATCATTTTGCTTGCTTTCTTTAATGCATTCGTATACAGCTCAGCAGATTTTTACATTATCAAGCTTGAGCATCAAGTTTCAGGAATGATTTAATCGGTGTCATTATCGATTACAGTGGTAGTACACAGTCAGAAACCTGCTGTGCACTTTACAGGTGCTATATGTTTACATGAGAAGATCCTGCTCAAAATCTGTGCAGTCCAAAAGCTCGATCCAAATCTTCCTGAAACCCTTCCATTTTGTTTCAGTGACACACAGCACTGAAATTTACTTCAGTGGCACTGAGCTTTTTCTTGGTGAGCAGTAAAGTACAGGCACCTGCAACTTGGCGCTGGCCTGAAACTGCTCTATTTTTGCCCTTTTAAATTCAGACTATGCAATAAAATTTAATGTACACGTGCACTCACTGCATTAAAATTAATGGTTTCATTTCCAGACTGATTACTAACCATGAGCTTAAATGAAATTAGTTCTCCTAGAAGATGTCTAAGTACCCACAGAAGTGAATACCATTTTTAGACTTGGAAAAAATGCCACAGAGCAAACAATGACAGTTTCCCACTCAACTTGCTTAAATGCCTTAGTGATCTCAGGGGTTTTTTTGATAGATCCTGACAAGAAATAATGTCTAAGCTCCATTCAACAACCAACTCAAATTTGAAGCGAAACAAAATAAACTCTTCACTCATCTTGAAAGGTTTAAATGCAATCCTTTCTAATTAAGACTATTTCTTTCCATTGCTCTATGTTCCCCTTTAATTCTATCAGAAGTTTTCCATGAGATCATCTAACCAACTTTACACATAGCTTCTTTTAAAGAAGAAATCACACCTTCATTGAGCATGTTTAAAAATGTTCTCCTAAGGTAATTTTTGCATTATGAAAGTAAAATTTTAAACCATGCAATTAGTTAGTGTTACGTGCAACTTGGATGTGAATGGAAGCTTGTAATTAGACCTCATTAATGTACTCAAAGTTTGCAGAGTATGCAGGCTCATGCTTCCATTCCTCCAGATGCCGTGTCCCCTGAAAGGAGATATGCTCTATTCCACGGGCTTGTAATTGAGAGAAACCCCTTGCTGTCCTGCAAAGCTACCTCCAAGTATTTTAAATGATCCAAAAGCCGATATTGCTACCCTTAGAAGCACTGATGACTCTTTAATCCATGTGTGTTCAAGTTCCCATGGAAACTTCAGCTGATGCAAAAAGCACAATAACACTAACAGAGCAAATGCTCAGCTACAAAACGCTATTTCTTAAGACAGACACTGCTGCTAACTGTGCATTTTCACCAGTAATGAACAACACCCTGCATGCCACACTCATAACAATCTGCACCAGCAGAGGTGACCCACTGTTGCTGTCACCACTGCTGAAATGCACCACTCACTGCCTCACAGTGCTCACATCCACTGTTTCATCTCCATAAATGTGCAGCAACCATCGATGAATGTTAGTGGGTGCCATTTTTTCTAAATAGAGGAATTCAGTGATACACCTTTGCTTCATACATACTTCCATATCAGATGTCATCGTGTCAGACTGCTCCTCTGCTGCCATCTGTCACATAGAAGTAGCATGTAATGGAATATTGGTGGGAAGGTTCAACCTCTACTGCTGTACCATCAATGTCCGCCTCTGACATAGTGAGCCAACAGAATAAAACAGGAGGCATTATTTTCAGAGCAGCCCTCACAGAATAGAAAATATAATTAATGTATTTAAATAACAAAACTCATTTTCATGTTCTTTTTAAATTGCAATGTACAATAAAGAGAGCAACAAAACCATAAAGCTCGTGGGATATGACCTTGTTTTTGCAACACTAGCTCACTAGACTGGTGCGATGGCAGCAGTTGCGATTCATGGTGAGCTCTCAAGGTGTTTGTCAGAGATTTTTGATGAAGTTTAACTCTTCCTGTACTTCATCCTTGATAATAATTGTTCACAAATGTATGTGCTGCACAAAAGCAGTGGCATTAATAAGGCATGACTGTGAGGTGAGGGGTATTTCTCTGTGGTAAGGGGGGGCTTATAGAAGTTGGGTAAAGAAACATGATCAAATTTTGGGTTGCAACTCTATAACATTCCATTTGAAAACTCGCAGCTAACGCCTTTATGTCAAATGAAAATGAAGTCACAAATAAACCAAAAAATTGATTTTTTTTGGCAATTTTGAAACCTGTTCTCATATTCCTTTATCACAGTGGAAAGCACGGCTGCATAGTTTTTGCTGTTCACAGGACTGTGTTTAACCAGTGTATCAAAATCTACGGACTTATTTGCCATAATTCAAGTTAGCAGTGCACAGCACCCTGAGTCCTGCTTTCAGCCCAGATGAGGTTAATGACTGGGTGACTGTTGCTTGGTGAGGCAGAGACACTGCCATGATGGCGTGGGGCAGGGAGCAGACACAGTGTGAGCTGGGCCAGGCCACATGCGGCCCACGTGTTGGACGAGCCTCTTTAATCAGTATACTTGAAATGCATGGAATTCCTTCAAGGCTAAAGGTAAGACTTTAATCAGTAGAAAAACACATCCAAAGTACAAAATGGCTGGAAAACAGTGTCAAATGCTCTCATACTGTCATTTCACCGAGACCTCATAAGCTCTGAAGTCAAACCTAGTTCAATTCAATGTTGTCTATACTTACAGTCCTACTAAAAAGTTGTCAGAGTATTATTATTGCAAGTAGTCATAGGGTACAGTTAAAGTGTGACTACATTGTGTTTATATGTGGACTACTTAAGCCATTTGCAGCGATTTTTAAAGTAGTAATGTTTCATCAGTTTGCATTCAATATGTGTGCTCATAATAGATGAGTGAAGTTGCAAGAAGTGAGTTTCCCCAGAAACATATAAAGAACACATCTTCTGTCTAACATGTCAATATACATACACACAGACCACATCCTTAGCAATCAACATCTAGAAGCCTTAGCCAAGTTTGGCAGTCAACATCTGGGAGGCTGGCAGAACCGAGCTTGGGATTTGGATTACGTCTTTTTTTCACAAGGTGTGCAATTGTCCTAGGCAAATAAAGCCCTTAAGCCCAGTAAGGAGCTTTAGAGTATGCAATTACTTTAGAGGACAAATTAAAAGACACTGAAAGCCTCACAAAGTTTTACAGCCTATGTGGCAAAACTTTCTGGCTCTTAACTGCCAAACTCAAATGAATAAGCTTGTCTCTTGGGAAAAAAAAATTATTGTGCTGGATATTTCTAATCCTACACATAGCACAGCACTTGGAGATCTCCAGAGGGAAGAGTAGAGCCATTTTATTTTAGTTCTTTCTATTAGATTACCTGTCAGAGAGAAGAGTGGTACAGCTAGTCCATTTTCCCCATTTTTTTTTCTCCCTGAGTATGAACTCCACGGTGCTGCTGAAGAACAGAAGTGTCTTTATTTTATATAGCAGCAATGGATCAAGGGACATATTCTGGAACCTAATCACCATGTGTACAAAAGGCAGGCAGTACTGTAGCTAGAAACCAGAGGGAAGAAACCCGCAAAGTTATTTTGTAAGCAGTTTTTGTCCGGAAAAGGTTCAAAAGCAGTGCTGCTGAGCAGCTAATGCCTTATTTACTTTCCTGTTTTTGTTTTAACTCAGTCTGTGTTATGTAAAAGAAGATTCCAACACACTCATCCAGAGCTTCTTGCCTGAGGCGATGAACCTAGCAATTTCATCTATCAGTTATACCAAACCACAGCACACTTTTCTAAGCTTAGCTTGTTATTGTCTTTCAAGGCTGTAGAATAACCCAGGGCAATGGAACAGTTACTGGCACTATAAATGTTTTCAGACTCTGATGCTAGTAATATGCAACCTTATTTGAATTAAATTACCTCTTTAAGAGTCTGAAACCGGATGACTTCATATAATTCATTATGTTTAAGAAGGCGGTTTAGTGTGGTAAGTTAAAACCCATTAAATTGCTCTGTAGTTTTCTTGGCTGTGGTTGTTTTTCTTAAGTGAAAGTAATTAAACATAAATATTTACTAATATCCCAGGCTGTGAAACTCTATAGCCAGTAACAAGAACAAGGAGAACCAACCCAGCAGTGGCTTCCTACACTAATATCCCACGCCGGCTGAAACATTCCTGCTGACTTTTCAACAAATAGGGCCAGCTATTGTGGATTGCTTTCAGGGGGAATTCAGAAGCTGGGCAGTTGAATTTATTTAAACAAGGGAAGGAAACCACTACTCGGATGCATTTTTTTAATACGTATGTATATATATACAGGATTAATGCAATGTGCCGCAAGACACCACAAGTAAATTAGCTTTTTCCATATTGATCCTCCCTCCAATCTGCTCCAAAAATCTGTTGATGTCAGTACAAAAAGTCTCTCTGAGTTGCATGCGTTCTGCATCACAGTCTCACCATAAGTGAGCTAAACCACAGTTGTAGCACTGCTTTCTCCTCCTCTAGCCACCTCATCCCTTCACTCCTAAACCATCTCCCTCCAGCCAGCACAAGTGATGCTGTGGCCACACAGGGAAACAGACTGAGGAACCAAAATCAGAGATGCCAGGTTAGCTTAAGTATTCTGTTGCAGTAAAGCAAAAGCTTCCTCTTGCCAAGCTACTGGTAAGCTACTGATATGGCAAACACCCACAGAGGCAGCATAGAATCATAGAATTATTAAGGTTGGAAAGACCACTAGGATCATCTAGTCCATCAACCTATTCCTGGGACTGTTGTAAACAATGTCACTCAGTGATATACCCTTTTCTTGAAAACTTCCAGGGATAGCAACTTCATCACCACCCTGGTCAGCTTGTTCCAGTGCCTCACCACTCTTCCTGAGAAACGTTTCCTAAGATCCAACCTGAACCTCCCCTGGCACAACTTGAGGCCATTACCTCTCATCCTATTTCTGTTACCTGGGAGAAGAGGCTGACCTCCACCTCACCATAACGTTTCAGTTAACTGTAGAGTGCTGTACAGTCTCCAAATGGGTCCAGCATTTCTCAGCTGAGGGCCCTCCAGATATGATTTTCAGAGATGAGTATATGGAATTTAGCTTTGCAATAGTACTCTGTATGCCTGCCTTCTTTCTACTCTACGTAGAACTAGGAAGCCTCTTGTAACTCTGTAGGACTCAAACTCAGTAGAATTAAGCAGAGATATTATTTATACAACATGGTACTTCACTGAGTTGATCTTTGGGCAGATTTTGCTGTTCCTACACACATCAGTCCCTGTTCATGTTTATAATGAGACCTCTTTTCTCTAGTATTTGATAAAAGGACTGTAATAAAAGATCTAAGTCCTCAATTGTTGCCAGAAAAATTCAGATCTCCTAGGTATGAGGAAGGCATCAGTGACTGGCCCTGGGGCACTACTCCAAAAGCAAGATACTGCACACTATGAAAAAGAGCAACAAAGCCTTAAAACAGATGGCCCAATATGACTAGAGATGGACACAAGCCTGATCCTAATTCAGGTCATGTGCTGGGGGAACAGAGGACATGTCGGATGGCTTGTGCCAGCTGTGTGGTGTAGGAGGGTCTCAGCCCTGAGGGTAGATACTGAGCTCTGTTTCTTCGAACAAATCATGGCCTGCCTGTGGAGCAAAGGCAGCATAAGCAGGGATGCCACAGTCCTCCCCCCACCAGCCCCTTCACAGAGGCACTGTGAGTGTTCATCCACATCACCCCTGGGCCAACATTTCTTTGCATCTCCTGCCAAGCAGGGTGCCAGTTCATGCAAAGTATGCTGCTGAGACACATGGTGTGTTTCAGCCATCGTTAATTCCAAAACCTTTTGCCAAGAAAGAGCTTGTTAAAAGCGGCTTTAGCCAGAAAGATGAAATGCTAAGCTGCCTGCCTTTGCAAGACGATAGCTCACGTGAGAGGCTTGCATTACTGAAACACAGACATTTTCCTTCAGAATAAGCTGGCTGGATCTTTTCAGCCTTCTGGGGGTCTGAAGTGCAAAGAAACTGCCAAAACAATTAAAACTTGGGTTATATATGTGGCCGAGAAGCAATCTGTGTGTTCTGCTGAAGTGGATCAACCCACGCGTGCTCCCAGCACTGCCCGGACAGCTGCCAGGCCTGGGCCTCCCCTCACATCAGGCCCTCATGGCTCCTTGGCAGCACCCTGTGACTCGCCTCGGGGAGCACTGCAGTGAGGGGCCACTTCTCTGTCAGTCAATAAGCACTGATAGCAAATAAGACATCCAATATTTGCTAACTGTCTTGGGTTATAAGAAAAGCAGTTAAAGCTGCATTTATGGAGTGAGCAGGTCCTTCACGAAGCTATAAATAAGTCGAGCAAACCAGCCTTTGGCCATATTACCCTAGGCTGGATTTTTATGAGATTTTTATCACTTATTCAGAAGAATGTGATTAAGTTGGTAAATCTGGAAGACAGGTAGCCAACAAAAATTCAGGTCTCAGAGTAATAATTCAGTAGATGGCATGTTTCTGTCTGAGTTATCACTAAGCAAGTGCCTAGAGCCAGGCTTAGTATTTTTATTTGAATTCTGGAGTCAGCTTTCCAGAGTCAGAGGATACAGTCATCCTTTTGGCATTAGGCCCACAGAGGACCCCTGGGGTCAGAGATGCATCATTTAGGACTGTATTCAAACCTTAACCATTCATTTCACAGAAGACAAAGATGCAGGTGAAAGAACACCCGGCCAGCTCTCAGAGCAGTGGATGGAGATCACAGCTGCCCTAAAGCCTTTGGTAAATGTCAAGACAGGGCAGCCTCACACTGTGCTGAGCCCCTCAAAGAACTCTCTGTACCAGCAGCACAGCCGAGCAAGTCTTGGTCTGCTGCATGCCGCCTTCCAGGGTAAACTGAAATCAGGGGCCCAGCCATGTTCTGTGCAAAGCATTGGGATGTTTCTGGACAGAACAAAGACAAAAAGTCTCTGCTAAGTCAGAAGAGAAGACTTTCTCACACTAGTATAACTACCAGAAAGCAATATGATTCCTAATGCTATAGGGTGAAGTTGCACGGTTTTTCTTTTTTTATCATCCAAAGGCTCTTGCAAATTACTGCTAGATGTTGTAACAAATTTGATGCCAGCAAGCAAGGATTTCTGTACCTTCAGAGACTCTTCTACAAGTGTATCCTTTCTTCATATTTTAATTGCTCTGTGTGCTTTGGTTCACAACATAATTCAGCCAAGCAAATCAATGAGGAAGACAGGGAGGATACAAGTTTATTTCTATAGCACTTGACTGGGAGTTTCCCCCACAACCTGTGTGGCAAGTAATAAGCTTAGTGTTATTTGTACAGCAATGCTTGATTTACTTGTTACTCCCCTTCTTGCCTTTCTCTTACCATGGTGGCATAGTATTGTTTCAAACCACTGATCTTTGCTGTGGTCTCTTGTTTCCCACAACTTGCATTGCTGGGATGTTTACTTCCTGGATTTAATTCTAATTTAGCTACTACACTAATCCTTAAATAAATCTTTTTCAGTTCAACTCTTTCCCTTAGCCCTATACACCAATGTTTACACTAATTTAAATAGGCAGGATATTAGATTAAAGTTAATTGAGGGAGTCAACATACTAATCCAGTTTCTATGGGTTTACACCCCCTGAAGAAAGCGTTAAGAGCAGCCAAATAAATTACCCTTTTTCATAGGGAGAGAGAATAAGTTTGGAGAGTGGCCTACTATTAGGTTTTGGAAACCCAAGTCATTTGTATCATGTGTTTCTCAAATCATCAAACTGAGCATAATATCAGACAACATATGCAGCTGAGCTGAATTCTCTTTCCCACTTCAAGGCTGACAGCCCAGGAAAGCTGTTTGAACAAAGCTGGAGAAACTACAGGTTTCCATGAAAGCAAGTGACAGCGCATTATCAAAGTGTAGCAATCCATGCCCTATTTCCAAGCAGTACAACTAAAATAAAAAGAAAGAAAAAAGAACAAAAAAATGCAAACAAAAGCCAAACCTTGAGTGACATGCATTGCTTGTTATGTTATCTTGAAGAAGCAAGACTGAATTTTAAAACACTCACCTTAGTATCTCAATCCTCAGCTCACAGTGCACATCAATATTTCTATGTGTTCTGTACTGCGCAGGCACACAGGAAAATGGCTTCTGAGTATCACTGCAGCTGTGTGCTTTGTTTGTCTAAAAAGATTTTCCAAAATGCCTAAAAATAGAGGCCTACACATAAAATATAGTTATTCTGTGGTACAAATAAGCACCTATAAATTTTTCTGTTTGTAGAATCAGAATTCACTTCTGAGTCCTCCAGCCTGAAATAGCTCTTGGTTCCTTGAGCTGAAAATCACAGAGTTACACTGCTCTCCTTTTGAACTCCAGATGTCTGCTTTTCTGTCATGTCCCCTCATAGCAAGGTGGATGCTGGCTTACTTACATCCATTAATAACATGACCCACGGTGAAAATCACTAAAGAAGGGCAGTTCTGAGCTCCTCATATCAATCGCTTGTCCATAGCCCATGCATACACTCGTGCAATAAATTCAGTCACTGTACTATGCTGAATTCTGTTAAATCCCCAATGCTCTGGGGCAGAAGTTGTAGCTTTTCCCTGCCAGGTAGGTGTTTATGAGCCTGGTAGCACCAGAAGCGTTTCTGGAGCCCACAAACATAATTCAGCTGCAGTAATGTGAAATTACAGAGCCTGTCTCGTGCCGACATGTGTTACATGCAATTGTAAAAAGGAAAAAAAGTTTAACAGCTTAGCCACAAAGGAATGTTTATATCTGATTACACTAACTGCTAATTTAATGGTAGTTAATCAGTGGCATGTAATACAAGCTGAGCAGTGCAATGGATTTATTGATGAATGGTGTTTAAAGTTGTTGTTAGAAAACTGGTGCGTTTGTTACATTAAGCAAGCAAGTAAAGAGCCCAATGAAACAGTAGCACATTTGCTAAGGGGAAATTTCTGTTTCAGTTACTACCGTTCAAGTACTGATTTACTCCTAATTTAGGAGCTGCTCCAAAAGTGATGCCTCCTATTTTATTACATTGGCCCGCAACATCAGAGGCAGATGGTGGTGGTCTGACAGTAGAGACTGAATGGAACCCATTGACATTTATGGACATTTTCTGAACAACTGTGGAGACCAAACAGTGGATGTGAGCACAGTGATGTGGTAGGTGGTGTGTTTCAGCAGTTACAACAGTTATGTGAAAGACAAGCCATGTTTCGGATGACCGTACACAGCTGTCACACCACAAAATGAAGAGCATCTCAATCAGCTCATCTGCACAAATCCGTTAACAGCAATGACTACACTGAAAAACAGTGTTTTGTAGCTGAGAATTTATCAAGTAGCGTTTTTGTGCTCTTTGTATCTGTTGTAGTTTCCATGGAAATAAATATGAGGCATTACTTTCAGAGTAATCTACATACATTGAATGAAAAAGCCAGGACTTGAGCTGCAGGCTCAGTCTTACAGGAAGCAGACGAAATTCCCTAGGGTGGTATCAGTAGATGGCACATTGCTGGGATGTGCTCTGAATTTTCATGCAAAACCATCAGGGAGCCTGTGTTGTGCACTTTACCAAAATTCAATCATCAGAGGGAAGAAAAAAAAAAGGAAAAAAAAAAAAAACATGACAGTGCTGAGATTGCAACTTGAGGTTTAACTACAGGAGTGGAATTTTTATTCTTCCTATTTTAGGTGTGCCTGTGCCCCTGCATGCTGGCTATAGGTCTATAAGCTGCAAGGGACATACTTCCTTCCCCTGAATTCAGTGGGCGCCAAGAAATAGCTGCAGCACTAGCAGCTGTACAATATCTCACAATGCATGAGACTGCATCACATGGGGTGAAGGGAGCTAAAATAGGGGAAAGGGAAAAGAAAGGTACAGCCGCTGATCCCCTCTGGCAAGTATTGATTTGCCTGGATGCACACCTCACCTCCCCAAATCTGACCCACACAGCTGCCACGTACCACACAGCTTGTTTTCCTTAGAATGAAATATGAGCAAAGAGAGACAGCAAAGCAGTTCTGGAAGCAGATCCCCACAGAGTGCATCCATGCCTGAGATTAAAAAGCTGAGAAAAGCTTTTAAAGAAGATCAGACTGAACCTTTTCACTCATGGGGGCTTCTCCAAATGGTTGTTGCTCTCTGGGGGGG
>PPHD01004985.1:0-22513 GCA_002909625.1 Bambusicola thoracicus | reverse complement strand
AGGCTTGAATTGATAACTGGCAATCAGATTGAATGCTGTGCCCTGAAAAACACAGTGGCTTTCCCAAGTAATGAAGTTAAAATGCCAATAAAATCTTAGGAAAATATGCTCCCTCCCTCTTTTATTGTTGTCTAATCACTTTATATTACCGCAGTGCCTCGAAGACCCAAGAGCAGGACTCACTGGGTTCGTGTTTAAAGCCGTGCCTGTGCAGTGCTGAGCTGTGATGCTGCCCATGGCAGCAGGTTGGAATGAGCTGATCTTTAATGTTCTCTCCAAACTAAACCACTCTATGAAGCTGGGTGGTGTCGGGATCCCTTTGGGGGATGCCCCTCTGCTCCAATCAGGTTCTGGCCACACAATGCCCTCACTGTGCAGTAAGTGCTGCCCCGGGGAGGAGGAGCAGGGTCAGGCTGCTCAGTCCTGGCTCAGCTCTGCGGGAGAGTTTACGAGCTGCATTGTAGCCTCTAATGACCATTAATTTTGTGTGTGTCTTGTTGGTAACAAGGCTTGAATTGATAACTGGCAATCAGATTGAATGCTGTGCCCTGAAAAACACAGTGGCTTTCCCAAGTAATGAAGTTAAAATGCCAATAAAATCTTAGGAAAATATGCTCCCTCCCTCTTTTATTGTTGTCTAATCACTTTATATTACCGCAGTGCCTCGAAGACCCAAGAGCAGGACTCACTGGGTTTGTGTTTAAAGCCGTGCCTGTGCAGTGCTGAGCTGTGATGCTGCCCAGCTATGGGCGGGAGTGCTCTATCCCTCAGTCAGCACAGTCTGCCCGTATCACTCAGTCTGAGCTCAGTGGCATCTCCAGAGCTTTCATCTCCTGAAGTGGTCATAGAGTGTCTCAGATTGGAGGGGGCCCATAGGGATTGTAGAGTGCAGCTCCAAGGAGGCTGTGGATGCCCCATCCCTGGAGGCATTCGAGGCCAGGCTGGATGTGGCTCTGGGCAGCCCGGTCTGGTGGTTGGCAACCTTGCACATAGCAGGGGTTGAAACCAGATGATCATTGTGGTCCTTTTCAAGCGAGGCCGTTCTGTGATTCCTGGCCTCTCTCGGAAGGGGTAGGAAATGTCCCTGTTTATGCTGAGGTTCAGTGAAATGGAGACTGCAGAATTCCTTTGCCTCGTGGCTCTGGGAGGTAAAAGAGCTTAAAGATGACTTAAAGGTCCAGTCTAACAACCTCAGTGAGGATCCTTATGTGCAGATTAGAATGAGGGGGAATTGTGTTTTTCTTTGCCTTTTTTTCCTCTATCAATTCAGAGCCACTCTTCTGTGCCTGTGGGACCTCGGGCTGCAGTGTGAATAGCTGGCATGAGCAATCCAGCTGCCATGGGGGGGAAAGGATGGCAGGGAGTGCTGAGAGATGGAGCAATGGGGCGAGAAGAGTTCAGGTTGGGGGAGAGGGAGGGAGGCAATGGTTGAGCCTTTGTGCAGAAGACTCTCAGAATGGCTCGCATAGGAAGGGACCCCAAAACCCATCCGTGGCCTCGGGCACCTCCGGGGATGGGGCACCCTGCTCCGGGCAGCCCCTCAGGGACCCTGCAGGGAAGGATCTGAGCCCCCTGCATGGATCGGGGTGCAGCTGTGGGCTCCTGGAGGCTCCGCTCAGTGCTGCTGTGCCCAGGCGCCGGCCTGCAGCGCGGCTCACGTTTCAGGAACTTCGCATTCAGAGCCCCGGCTCACCAACGCGGCGTGTGTAAATTCCTGTCATGTTTTGTCATGTTGAAATGCCAATTGTTTACTCTTTCTCTCCTTGCATTTTTATAAGCGCAAGTCATGATGACAAAAAACAAGGCTGAAAATTATGTTGAATGGCTTCTTCGGTATAAAAAACAACAAAGCTGCTCCGCAAACATCTTTCTTTTTTTCCCAGCCTGTTTGAAAACAAATGATCTCCTTTGGATTTGGCACCGTGTGTCACCACGGGCGCGTTGCTGCTGTAGGACAATGGGCTGTGATTCAGGGAGCTGCCGCTGGAACCGCAGGCTCTGCTGCTGACCTCCTGAGCCAAAAAGCAGCGGCGGCGCCCGCGGGGAACGACTCCGAAGGGCTCCGTTTGGCTCCCAGTCCTCTCGCGCTGATGAGCTACCAAGCTGCAAATGGAAGCATGAATTGGATCTGAAGGGCAGCGTTTGGTACCGGCGATGAGGACGGCTTCGTGCCTCCTTGCTGGTGCGAGGCTGTGGGTTGGATTGGAGGTGTGAAGGATGCAGTGGGTGCTGCAGTGCTGCGCTGCCTCACCCACGGCCCAAGGAAAGGCGTTGCTCTGCAGTGCTGCCTGCGTGTAACACACATACAGCCAGCGGGGCGGTCGTGGCTCCCCCTGGGAGCAGTTTGGCCATTTGGATGGTGGTGTCCAGTGGGGCTTTGTTCTGCCATGGTGCATTGCCGAAGGCTGCGTGGTGCTGCAGAGGGGGTGCCATTAAACCCCCAAACCTTTGCTATTCTTTATATATCCCAGCGCCGCTTTTCTTGTTCTCATTGCTTGTAGTTTGTACATCCAGCCCTAACTACGCTCCATCTGGGTCTCATATCCTGAAGAAAGCTTCCTACTTTATGGTACCTTTAAAATGTATTTATATATATATCTATGTATATATATATAATACGCAATAAAATGTCTTTATTCTAACTTTTGTAGAGTCCTTTCTTGCAAAGCAGATTGGCTTCTGAGTAACTGCAGGCGACGTTATTTTGGTGATTCCTATTGTGTTCTCATGGCATTCCAGAGCGTTATTGTTCGGTGTTTCCAGAGAGGCTCTGCATGTTGCTGCAGAGCAAACCAGTGCTTTTGTGTGCACGCCTTTGTGTTTGCTTTATTCTGCTGACAGAAAGCAAGGTATCACTGATTCATTGCAGCAAGGCGTGCTTTGGGCTATTGTTCCACAGCTTATTTTGAGGTATGTTTTCCCCCGGGGGTTTTTCCTCTCTTTGCTGTTTGACCTTTCAGCGTCCTATAGAGATCTTTGCGATTAAACATAGGGAGTCGTAATGAGTTTACACGGCGTTGGCAACGTGAGGCCTTAGGATGGGAGTGCTGATTGTTCCAGCTTTGTGTGTAGCTACGGTGAAAGTACAGCAGGAGCTGCTGCTGCTTTGGCTGCAGGTGTGTTTGCGGGGCTGCCTCGCTCTGTTTTTTGGGTGGTCCTGTGTGGAGCCAAGGGTTGGACTCTGGTCCTTGTGGGTCTCTTCCAACACTGGATATTCTATGATTCGATCCTCGTTACTCGTGGTGGGAAGGGTTCTTTGCAGTACATCTGTGCTGTGATGCGGTCCCAGTGAGTGTTCTGCCCGGAGATGATGTCTCTCCCTGCATCTGTCCCCCTGGCTGCTCTGTGTTTTGCAAGCTGGGTGGCAAACACCTGCATGTTCTGCTGGCACAGCCTCTGTTGTTGGAGACAAGTGAAAAACAAGAGGGTAGGTAAGGTTAACTGGAGGCAATGTGCAACTCAACGGCCAGACTGAGAGCTGCGTGCTGCTGTTAGTCGCATCTCAGGGGCGGTGGGTGGGAGGAGCATCTCTGGCTCTTCAGCCCCGTACAGCTGTGCGCTGGACCCAAGCACTATTTCCACCCATGTGGGTGTGAGTTCTGTGTCTGAGAGCTCTATGGCCGGGTAGGGGCAGTGGGGGGCATCGCTCTAGGCAGCTTTTTTGATGGAGCTTTTCTGGCTGTGCCATCCTGTGTGTGCTGCTGGGAGCACAGCTCCATAAAACCACAGCATCACTGAGCATGGAAAAGCCCTCTCAGATCCCCACCCCCTCACCGTGTCTATGCCCACATCCCTCAGTGCACACCCCCAGGGTTGGGATGGTGACCCCACTGCTCCCCGGGCAGCCGTGTCCATGTCTGACTGCTCTATAGAGAATAAGTTGCTCCTCACGTCCAGTGTGACCCTCTCCTGAAAGTAGTACTGATGTTCCTCCTCCATCCCAAGGAAAACCTCTCTAAGCCCCTGCGTGTCACTTCCCAGGCTCCTCTGTACGTCCTTTCTTCCCACACCAGTTGTGTCAGTTTGCAGTCCAAGCATGGAGAGCTGCTCTCAGTTTCTTCCATTGGAGCTGTTCTCAGACTGCTCACAGCTGCCGTGGTTGCCATTGCTGCCATAAGCAATAAGTTATTTTCCTGAGCCTGATTTTGTGCAGTGAGAGGGAGAGAGGTCTGCAGGGTTAGCTGTTCCACCTCCTTGTCCTTCAGTGCCCTTTTGTGTGCTGTTCCCTGGAGATCAGGGGCTTACAAAAGAGGGGGAAGGAGTGGGGCAATGAAAGCTTTGAATGGGTTTTACAATCCCCGTATTCCCTTTCTTTGCTCTGGTAGCTGGGTGAGCACCATGTGCTGCACACAGCCCTGTGTGGGCAGCAGGGGTCCCAAACTGGCCGTAGTAAGGGCTTCTATGGCCTATAGCTTCATACACCACCCTTGTAACTGCTCATCCGTGAGAGGGGTTGGTTCTTCCCTGCTATTTAAAGGCTGCTTTTGATACGCTGGGTTTTGTTCTCTGGTCTGATGACCTTTGGTGCTGCTTTTGGAAGCCTCTTCATTCCTTCCTTAGATGGGTACGTGTGCATTTGGTGTGGGTGTGTTGTTATGAATCAGTACGTGCGGCTGAGATCCTTCAGCGTGGGGAAGAAAACCCCATCCAGGTCACCAGCAGTGCAGTGGAGGCTGAAGGAGGTGGCTGCCGTAGAATCATAGAATGCTTTGGGTTGGAAGGGACCTTTAAGATCACCCAGTTCCAACCCCTCTGCTATAGGTAGGGACACTTCCCTCTAGACCGGGTTGCTCGCAGCCCCATCCAGCCTGGCCTTGATATGCATCTCCTTGTTTTGAAGGAGCAGGAGTGCATGGGGTGGTGCCCTCAGCAATGGGCTGCTGCCACGGCTGTGCTGCTGGGCTGTGCACTGCTAACCATCACAGGGCTCAGAGGGCAGGGAGTGTTCTCCACCAATAGGAGGTTGCTGCAGAGAAACGTTTCCCTCTTGGCAAAAGCCATGTTATAACGACGTACTTGCTCTAGGTTTAAAGTGTTAATGATGTGGTATGCTGAATTGGATTTAAAAGTCCCTGGAGGCCTCTGAATCTCAGTAGCTAATGAGGCTTACAGAAGGGAGCTTGAGAGAGGAAAACTTACTGGCAGTGAGCAGTACTGGTGAGAGCTCCAGGATTGAGCAAGGTTTGCAGGGGACAGTTAAAAGTGATTGCATCAGCGTTTGGGGCTTTTGCTTGTTTCCAGCTCGACCCTCCATTATCTGTGTGTTGGCTGCGGGCAGCAAGGTGTTTTTTACTGGATTACCAAATAGAGAACAGAAATAACTCTCCTGGTGCAGCTCAGCCCTGTTGGGAAATGCCCAGCTTCATCCTCTGCCTCGTGCTGTGCATCCATGTGCCCGCATGGTCGGATGCCTGGGCTCTGCCAGCAGCCCTAACCTTGTGCTTGTCTTGCAGCTGGCCTTGCTGAACTTCTTCCACCCTGAAGAAAAGCTGCATGTTGGAGAAGGCAGACGTGTCCGCCGGAACAAGAGGAGTAAGGGCAGCGAGGGGCCGGATGGTGAGTCCTGCTGTGTTCCTTGTCTCCTCACCAGTGAGCAGGAGGACCTTTCCCTTCTTATCATTGTTGTACGCAGAATTCTGTTTGCAAAGGAGAAAGCAAACAGCATTTGTGCTGCATAGTAGTTTCTGTATCATTTGGGTTGCCTTCCAGGGTGTTAATTCCAGCAGCCCTTATTTCTCCATCTGTAGGCCTGGTGAACTTGTGCCAGGTTGTGCTGCTGGGCAGCCTTGCCCTTAATTCTTCCACAATACTTGAGGCTCTCTGCTCATTCCAGGTAGCTGTTTGTACATGTATGCCCGTATCTGTTGCTCTGTTAGCTGTAGATCATCAAGTAGCTCTTCACTGTCTATCAAATGACTGCGAACATCTGCACCACAGAACGTTAGCTGTGCTCTAATAGGGCTTCAAGCACTCTGGAAGATCTCAGGTGGCTTCAAAGCGCGTGTTTATCTTTGAAAGCACACATTTAATCTTTAACCTGGGAAGCCATGGGCGGTGGAGCCCATTGCTGACATCTGTGATAGAGCTGGGCTGGTGCGTGGGACATGGGGTGATGCAGGAGCAGCTTCCACTTGATGGGAGCTCCATGCACGGTGCTGCCAGCAGATGTGTGGGGGGATGAGTCTGGCCCATGAGGCTGTCAGAACGCCGGCTTCGTGCTGACAGATGTGCGGACAGCCGCGTGGTGAGCAGGAGCTGCTGAAAGCCAGTGGGCTGATGGGGGCTTTTCCCTCACTGTTGTGCCAAAGTGAAAGCGCGCCCCTCTCCATAGCACCGCCGCAGCCTTCCCACGCGTGCTGAGCTCCGTGTGCTGCAGGGCCCGGCCATCCCTGCAGTGCGGCGTGCTCCCACCGTGTCTGTTTGGAAGTTATTTTGACTGTGTGAGGTGATGGGGATGGGCAGAATTGCCATAGCGATGGGTTGTGTCCTGGTGAGCTTAGCAGGAAGGGTTACGTTTGCAAGCAATCACCCAGTGTTTGGCTATTGCAGTTTTATTGGGTAGAGAGGTATTTAACAAGTGTCAGCTGCCAGGGAAGGAACTGTTCTGCTAACAGCCATGAAGTCAATAAACAAACAAAACTGCATTCTACCCCATGTGATTGCTGGGGTTTGTTTTAGGTTTGCGTGCAGGAATCTGGTTTTCACAGAAGGAAAATGACTCATTCAAAAATACATGTACAAACCAATGATACTGGCATGGTGTCACTGTTTTATCCATGAGTTTTGCAAAGCTGGTCAAACCTTTGGCCTCCAAAGAGCCCCCAGAAGATAAAAGTGGATGCAGTGCAGATCCCAGGTGGAAGGGGGTGTGCCTTCCATTGAGGCCTTGTGAATATTTGTCCAAAATTGATCTGGGGACCCTCTGAGCCCTTTGCCACGTGCAGTCTGAAGCACTGGGCAGGGTGGCACACAGCCGCTGCCCTTCCCACCACACCAGCACTGCGCTGGGCAGGGAGATGGGAACAGGGGATGTGACACCACTGAGAGAGCATGGCTCCTTTCCTCAAGCTTGTTCTTTTCCTTTTAGGAAAATGAGCTCCCCAGGCTTTGACAGTGAGCGGAGCGTTTGGAGGAGGGGTTGGAGTTGGTCCCATCCCCTTCTTGGGCCAGGAGGTTGGGATGCTCAGAGGTTGGGATGCTCATGGCTGACAAATGCACTGGCTTAATTTTGGTTGGTGCACCTGAACGAAGCCAGGGTCGTGTCCTGGGAGGAGGAGGAGGAGGATTAGGGAGGAGGCTGCCATGGGGCTGCCTTGCGGTGCCATGAGCCTGGTGCCCATCCATACGCTGCTAAAACCAAGCTTGCACCACTGAGAGTGCCGCTGCTTCTCTCTGCTCATCAAGGAGCCCACTGCTCTCCTCGCAGTGCCCTATGGTGCCAACTCCACCTGCCTGAGCCTGCTCCACCCCGTCCCTCTGCAACACCTCCTCTCCTCTTTTCCCCTCCATCCTTTCCATCTCAGTGTATTTATGCTGCCGTGGAACCGCTGCAGCTCCCAGATGGACAAATCACTCTGGAGCTGGTAATTAGCAACAGTTGTGCTAAAAGGAACCATCAAGAATGTTAAATTAGTCCACTTTTAAATAAACTGTGTATGAAATGTTAGATCTCTATTCCCAGAGCTGCAGTAAAAGCACTGCTGGCTCTTTGCTAACAAAGCCAGAATATGGGAGTAGCATGGCTGTAAGTACAGAGACAATTCCGTGCTCTGGAGGTTATAAATAATGACAGAACATTTACAAAGCAGATGTCAATAGGACTCTTTAGAAAACACCGCTTTAAAAAAAAGTCCCCAACAGAAAACCAGTTTCTTTTTCTCCTACTTTCATCTCCGTTCCCAGTGAGATCCCCGCGGTGCCGCTTTCCCGGTTTGGTTGCTTTGTGCTGTTGGGTTTGGGGTTGGCCTTTCTTTGTTTTTTTTAATCCCTTTCCTAGGTTTGTTCCTGGTGAGAAAGGCAGCTGATGGTTCCCTGCCCTTGGATGGGGAGCACGGCAGCTGGGGCTCTGTCCTTAGCTGACAACACTTTGGTTCCTACTGCTTTGGCAGTCATAGCCGCCGGGGAAAGTCCTCAATGAACGCTCGTTGGTTTCTGTGCTGCTGCTGGGTTTTGCTGGAATGGAAACACTGAGGGCTCTTTGGCTGCTGCCCTCACAGCCAGGGCTGCACGGCGCAGGGTCAGCGGGGCGCCCACCCTCACCAGGGTATGGCACGGATCGGTGCGCGGCGCAGCGCTCTGCTCTGCAGGGAGGTCACAAAGGGACTTTTCCTGCTCACTTCCTCTCCGTCGCAGGGGAAGATCCAGAGCCCAGAACAATCGGTTCCTTTGTGCCGGCCCCTGCAATTCCCTGCAGCCCAGGAATTCTCAGAAACGCAGATGGATGAAGGGCGATAGAGCCTTATTGTGCTGGGAAACCATGGTGATGAGCACTCCATAAATAAAGAACATTTCCTGCATACTGGAGCGGAGGAGACGGTCCCAGAAGACTCCCCAGGACACACTTGCTCTCCTCTGGTTCCCCCCAAATTTCCCTGTGATTTCCCCCAGACCAGGAGGAGTTAAGGTACGCCAGAGCAGATGTTGAGCCCTCACGTGTGACGCCGTCACCTCCCCGTGCTGACACTGACAGCGCTTTCTGTTACCACAGCTAAAACTGAGCCCGCAGCTCCCTTCCAGCCCATTGCCTGTGGTATACCTGTACCTGTTGTAATGAGGCACGCCACCTGTATGGCTCACACAGCTCAGGCACTGCTCTGCCAGGACAGTTCCTGGCTACAAACAGTAATCTGATTGCAGACCATGGCCTGCTGTCTGTGCTGGCTTCTAACTGCTGTTTCCACAGAGGCACACCCAGAGAAGCCTAACAGCTGTTGGAACATTCAGTGACATCCAGGTGGTGGTTCTCAGCTCTCTTGCAGCAGTGGCAGACAAACACCGACCCGTTGCTGCAAACAAACGGAGGTGGAAGTTGGGTTCAGGGGATCCTCTCACTCCAGGTGTGACGTGTAAGGCAGAGCACAGACAGCAGAAACATCTTCAGCTCATCCTCGGCTCAGACTGCTTGGAGCTCAGTTCTTCTGAAAGTACTCTTGATTTCTGAAACTGCTTTGAGGCCAAATGCACTGCAGTGGGTGCTCATTAACAACCTTTGCTGAAGCCTCCCTTGGGCAGCCTGGCTGTCCTGCAGCAGAGGCATCATTTCAGGGATGCTCCGTGTGACTCTGGGAGAGCAGAGATGCTGGCATCATGGCTCAAGCCTGGCTGTGGTTGCAGCTCAAAGGGTTTGGAATCTACTTTCTGCAGCAGGGAGGTGCATTCCAGCAGTGTGTGTTGGTGGTGTTTGGGTGAGGCTGTACTGCATCAGACGGTGAGGAGGGACCAGAGTCTGCAAACCAATGGAGCCAAGAACTGCTCGTTGAGCTCTGATGGTGCATGGCTACCCTGATGGCATCCCTTCCAGCTGTGACCTTCAGCATTCCAAAAGAAGCCCTGCTTTTTCAATATTCCTAACGCTGTGATGGGATGCAGCTCTGTGTGTGTGTCCTGCTCTGGTCCCTGCCCATTCATCTCCTGTCTGGTGTGGGTAAGGTGGGAGACACAGTGAAAAGATTCTGAGATGCAGACGAAACTTGGAAGGCTTGAGAGGGAATTCTGCACTCAGAACTCCATCCAGGGTGTGCTTTCAGGTCCTTGTGCTGATTCAGCTTTTGGATGGGTTTCAGCCCTGTCTTGCGGGATCCTCAGTGCTAACCCAGCACCGTGTGCTGCTGCAGACTGTGCTGGAACTTGAACTAATCCTTTAAACTTCTTTGAAAGCTGCGTGTTGAGCAGGGACCGATATCATTAGGAGTAATTGGTGACTCCATATGAACTCCACTTGTGAAAACTGGGGCTTTTCATAACGCCTCTGGTCAAATGCTGACGTTTGAGAATCTCAGTTTCTTCTGTTACAAAGCATGGCCCGGGCTAATGAGAAGAGAACAGATGTTACAGCGGGGTGGGAATGTGATTGCATCTGAGCTATGTATGCATCTGGGCCGTGAATGCCACGTACCAGGCATTGTAAACGCTGACTTGGACTGGTGGTTGGTGATTCCATTCCCACAGTGTGCCAGAGGCTCTATTGTCTGTCCTTGGGAAGTGTTTGCAGCTGAGCTTTGATTTCCGTGCACGCACTGCTCGCCGGCCATGGCCCTGCAGCACTCTGCAGGCAGACGGTGCTCAGCACGCGCTGTGGTCCATCTGCTCACCGAGCTGCACTGCTGTAAGAGCTGGCTGTTGGGTGCACACCTCTCCAAATGGCCGAGGATGCTGCTCAGGGTCTGCTTGGCGACTGCTCTGCCTGCTGCAGATTTGGGGCAGAGTAGTACTTATCTGGTAGCTGGCAGCCCTGCCTGTGGCAGAGGGTTGGCGCTTACTGATCCTTGAGGTCCCTTCCAGCCCGAGCCGTTCTGTCATTCTATGAATGCAATTCTTTTCAGTCCGTGGCAGCCAGGGTGGGACTGAAGAGCCAAACACAGAGCTGCAGCTCTGGCAATGGAATTGTGGAGCTGCCTTCAGTTGTGGCCTGTCTGTGTGCTCGTTAAAAACCCGCCCGGTTATACGAGACCAGATACATTCACCATAAAAAAAGGAAAAGTTGCACAAAGCTGCAGAGCAGCACCAGCGAGGAGCTCTTTGGGGACAAAGCTGTGAATGAGGCACGACAATTCCATGTTTTCATTAGGGCTTTGTTAGCCATGATGTATAGCAACACTGTTGGGTTCGTAGCTGATGCTGTTAATGTGAGCAGGGCTCGGTTCAGCGCTCATTCATCTGTCTGCAGTGATGTGAATGGATGGAGTGGGGCTGGCAGGGCCAGGCGGTGCTGTGCTGGGTCAGAATGCCATCAGTGGGCTCATGCCAAAGGTGCAGGCTTCCCGAAAAGTGCTCTCTGTCTCTCCCTCGGGTTTCCTTCAGCTCCTTTTCAGATTGCTCCAACTCTGAGCACACGCGTGTGCACACGCGTTTATCTTCAGCAACAGAGCCCGTGCAGCTCCGCATCATTAAACCGTCAGATCGGGACAGCTCAGAACACTGCAGAGGTTTGCAGTGCGATTTGATTGCAGGCAGGGGGAAGGAGAACCGTGTCGGCTTGTGCTGAGAGGGGAGGGCTGCGTGGGTTTCCTCCCACCTGCACTGGTTCCTCAGGGCTGGCTGCCTTAGAGTGCATAGGAAATAACCCATTGCAGAGCGTCTTCCATCCGCTCAGCTCCAACCATACTGCAGCACCGCTGGGGAATCGCTTCTCCTGGAATTCGGGACATATGTTACTTGTTTATCTTAGTGGGATGTGACTGAAAATGTCAGAATGTTTTGCGTTAAGCAACAACCGAATAAAACAAACAGAATAAAAACACAGCTGTAATACCACGCTTTAAATAGTTGCATTCAAATATGTGGTATTGATAAAGTAAGCAATAGGGTGCAGCGGTGTATAGAAAACAAGCATTGCGAGGCCGGCCGGCCAGCCAAAAAGCAGCCTTGAGATACTGGAGTTGGAAATAGTAATGCTGTTTGTCAGCTCTGCTGCAGAGCTCCAGCTCTTGGAATCCACCCGCAGCGCCCGAAGGGAAACAAAAGCACATCGTATTCTTCCATAGCCAGCGAGAGTGCGGAGAAATGAAGTCTGACGGCCGCAGGTTCTGCTGTGAGCCCCAGGAACTTGGCTGGGGCTGCTGCTGTGGGAGCGGAGCTACGGAGGGCGGAGATTGATGTGTGATGAGTCTGGTGTTTTGAGGAGTCAGCGCGGCGACGTGCTGCCAGCAGCAGTGGCTCTGAGGCTCATTGGGAGCGGGACGGTGTGTGTGCTGGTGAGCACTGCGCTGTGCACACACCTGGATGGGGTCAGAAGCTGACACAGCCCCTCGGGTGGGCAGTGCCGTGTCGATGCTGTGGGTGCACGCAGAGGGCTGAGCCCACTGCCACCTCTCCTGGCCAGCCCTGGGGCTCCTCTTTCCTCAACTCCTTCATCGCTGCGGTTTGCTGGAGTTTGTCTGTTTTTTGAGGCAGTGGTGGAAATGAGAACCTGCGGTGTGATGAAACTTTTGAGTTCCAGCTGTTCTCCTAGCATAGTTTTGAGGGCTGTTGCAAAGTGCTTGGTGGGTTACCACAGCCAGAAGGGACAGCCGGGAGCTGCCTCCTGGGTCTGTTGGTGCACTGGAGTGCTTACACCTGGAGATGGGATGTACGCTGTGCATGCTGCTCTCTGAGGTCCGTCTGTTGTACTCCTGCTTCGCTTTGGCTCTGTTGAGCATCTCTAACTGATGATTTTTTCCTTTTAATCTGATTAAAGACCATTGTAAAGTGCATCACAGCTGCCTGTCGCTGTTAGCCAGCATCTCTGCATTCTTGCCTTTCACTCATGAGCTCAACCAAGTTATTCCCATTGTGGAGAGCCTTGCTTTCTTAATCATCAGACCGGGCAGAAATCTCACTGAAGCATTGGTAGGAGAGAAAAACAATGGTGACAGCAACAAACCTGCGAGGTGATGAGCTGTCATGCAGCCTGAGGCTGGCTGAGGAGCACAGTGTGGCTCCAGGGAGCTCAAGAGCAGCAGTGAGGAGCTGGGGCTGCTCCCACAGCAGTGCATGGGCTCAGAGCAGCGGGGAGGGAGCGGGCTGCTACCCGTGGGGCTCCCGGAGCAGAACGATCATCTGGATGACACATGGATGTGGGTTTGTCCTCTGATAGATTGCTCAGAGGAGAGCTGTGAGGCAGCAGAAAGCTGCTCTTATACCGAATTCACCAGCAGATAAATGATCTTCAGCCTTTGGCGCTGGTGCAGGAGCGCTTCTCAAAGCTTCATGGCTGAGCACGCAGCGACCCAGAAGTGCCAGGGGAGACTTCAGTGTGGGATACTTCCCCTGGAGACGTGGGGAAAGTCCTCTAGGGAGATGAAGAATGGCCTCAAAAGTGGATGGAGCCGAGGGAGTGCCTCGAAAGAGCACGGAGAGCTGCAAAATCCTCATCATCTTGAGGAAACTGGTATGAATGTTAGTTCAGTTCAGCACAGGGTGGGGGATCAGAGCCGTGGCAGCTCTGACTTGGGGCTGAGCCTGGACTGGACACTGGGCAATGTGTGGCTCCAGAGCGTGGCTGGGGTGGCACTGTCTTGTAAGCAAAGCCCCCCCTGAATAGCAGGACGTGGGGTCTGGTGTGTAGGAGGCTACAGCGGAGCATCTCAAAGGAGTGAGAGGAACAGGATGGTGAAGGGTGACTGTATCCATGCATGAGTTTGGAAGAGCTTAAAAACATAATTGGAACAAAAGCAGAGAGAGGCAACAGTGGTGGCTGAGAATAACCGAGCAGCCCAGAGCTCTGCCCTGCGTGCTTATACATCAAACTGCACGACTCCATCCTTTTCCCCACTCTGTGCAATGAGCTCCCCTTCCCGTTCTGTAATACATTCAGTATATTTGGATTTACTGAAGTTACTCCAGGCCTCGTACCTGCAACGTCCCATCCCACGCTTGGCTTCAACCCTTCCTCCTGCCATTGCTGACAGCATCTTTCCTCCGCTCTCAGCAGGAGACCGCCCTTCCTCTTCCCACCCCCAAAACCCACTGTGCCAAAGCACACCAGACATTTGGAGCGGTGCATGGCATGTTTTACGTCTTGGATGTTTTCCTACATCTATAATTCATCCTATTTTCAGGAGTGATAATAGCAAATAAGAGCTGCTCCTCGAGAGCTGCCGCCTGGCTCTTCGGGATTGGTGAAGAAGCACTTTCTTTTTAGGGGAAGGAGAAAATTCATCCTGCTTCAGTATTTGTATTGCTGATATTTCAGCGGAGTCCAAGAAGCTTTCATCTGGCTAGACCAAATTTCCTGAAAATGTTGAAAACATATTGGTTCAAAACCTCCCCAAACCCACGTGTTCTGGATTAAGCATGTGTTGGGAGCTAACATCCTCCTTTCCCCAGCTCCGCCATAGTCTGGCATTAATAACACTGCACTTAGAAATGTTTGAAAAGCCTCGCATGTCTCATAGCCCCGCGAGTGGAGTGAACATCAGCGCAGCCCTTCTGCAAACGGAATGATGGAGTTGTGGAGGTTGGAGTGGACCTTTCCATCTCATCCGTTGGGAAAGTGTGTCAAAGCATGTCATAGGTTCGTCATTGCTTGAGAGCCTTATCTCTGGAGCAACACTTGAGCTTTCCTTGGTCTTTTCCCCACTCCCCCCAGCGTTAGTCAGACAGGGATACAGGGCTGATGGGAGGCTTACTGGGCAGGGCTTTTTTAATCCTTGGTCATCATCATGGTTCCTTCTGGTCTTACCTGCTGCAAAATGACAGTGCCCACCATGGTAAGGTTATACCGACTGCCACAGCCTTCTCTTTGGGACACCTCAAGTGGCAGAGGACTTTCACCAGCACCCGTATGTCTGTTGGTCGCTTCTCTAGCGATGCTTTCCCCACCATGGCCAGGTGGACACGTTGGGTTCTGCAAGCCATCTCTTCTCCAGGGGCCTCTGGTGGAGTCAGGCAGCATTCAGAGCTCCCTCTGGGATCCAGCAAATGATCTCTTTGTTAAACCAGATGGCTGCCAGGGTTTGGAAAAGTGCTTTGCACAAATTCCCATCGCTGCTGAGAGCGGCAGTTGTTAAACCTGGCATTCCTTTTGCAGCCACAGCCAGAAGCCCCCGCTTCAAAGACAGGGCTGCAGGTTTTGGGAGCGCACAGCGTTGGGAAGATGTGTCTGCTGGATAAGTCGCATTGAGCTCCTGCTTCTGTTCTCATCTTCAGGTTGCAACTGTGCTGGAAGTGAAGTGTCTGCAAGATGGGCAGGGGATCGTTGGGTTTGGGGTCTGGCTCTGCCTGCCCCCGGGGTGAGGATGGCTCAGCAGCCTTCCTTGGGACAGCTTTCTGCAATGGCCTTTTGCAGGTTTTACATCAAACCAGCGTAATTACAAAGATCTGTTCCTGTCAGTAAGAACAGTTTGAGCCGTCCTGGAAGAATTCAGGCTCTTTCTCGTTAATCCACACACACAGCTAATAAGTGAACGCAGGTTGCTTTGTGTTTTTTGTTATTTTAAATATGCTATTTATACCAGCACATGACCTAAAGACGTTTGGGGTATTTTTGTATTTATAGCAAATCATAGCAGCGTGTAGCATGCAGAAAGTAAAATCAAGGGGGGAAGAAAGTAAACTCTCTTAATCTTTATAAGCAAAAACATGTCATGTGTAATATCCTCGAGTTGCATCACCATCTGGTTTCTCTGCAGCCCGTGGTGGTTATGCAGCAGATGTTGGGGCCGACCCCATCCCTGCAGTGCTGCGCAGTGCCCTCTGCATGGCCACAGGTGCTGTCCTGCACAGCAGAGGCCCACCTGCTGCAGATCCCTCCCTTGGCGTTGGCTGCAGGGATTCTGCTGGAGGAGGCACTTGGTGCTGCCCCACACCCCCTCCCATGTTTGCAGGTTGGGGGTCACGTTTGGGTTGGAGATTATGAAAGGTATTATGAGTGGTGGAAGCAGCTCAGCCTGCTGCTTTGGTGCTTCAAGCCAGGTTAGCAGCCTGCTTCGTGGTTCTGTGCTCACAGCCTGCAGTGCCCACAGGGAAGAACTCTCTCCAGAAGGACTGATGAATTGTTGAGCCTTTCTGGTAGTGCCCTATGGGGCTGAGGGCTCACACTGAGCCAGCAGACCCCCCCAGACCCGTGCTGCTCCTCCTGGAGGTTAGGAATAGCACTCTCATTTCCAGCTCGGTTGCCTTTGGGCAGGAGCCTGTCTATGAAAACGTTCTCATTTGAACTCAGCTCTGTGCGGAGGAGCTCCTCCATGCAGCAGCAATCTTCATTCCACGTGCGTGGGTCGTTTGTAGGACTGTGCGTCCTGTATGAATGAACCCCATCCCGCGCTCGCTGTTGTGTCCTTCGAGGCCTTCCCTCTGCCGCCCCTCTTCTCTGTCTTGGTGCTTCTCGACAGCTTTGCCGAAGCAAAGGGCTCCACAGAGCTGTGAGCTCTTTGGAGGAAGGATCGCAGCATAAGAGCAAATTTCATTTCAGCTGAAGGGAAACAGAGGGGAGGATAAACTTCCCTCACTTTGGTTTGGCCTCCAGCATGAACAGAAAGCATGCAGGGGGTTGAATATAGGTGGGGTTCTGAGGAAGAAGAGCATAAGTTGAGCACGGATACAAATGCAGAAGAGCCCCATGCTGTGCAGGTATTGGGATGGAACTGCGCTTCCCAGACTCGGTGACCATCACTGCATCACAATTCAGAGCTACCCGATGAGCTCTGAGCGACACCGAGCAAAGCTTTGGCTGTCGGTGCATCCCGTGAGCCCCACAGCTCCCAGTGCAATTAAACTATCCATCCCTCCCTGTTGGGAGACGAACAGATGCAAACCCCCGAGGCTCAGAAGCTCCCAGGGCTAATAATATTGTGTTTTTTTTTTTCATGTCAGAAGTATTTTTGTGTTTGTCGAAAGATTCACTTGCACAGCCGTAACATCTCTCTCTGCCGTGCCTGGAACAGATGCGTGTGTTGTAATATAGACTGCGAACATCCACATCGCATGTGGTTCTCATTCCTCCCATTCATCTTTGAAGCTAATTGGTTCCATCCATCCCCAATGTGTTTGGCTCGCCGCAGCTATTTGTACTTTCACTCTGGTTACGGCGCTAATGGTGTGATATATATAACATGAAATAAACTCTCGTGACTCCGAGGTCTGCAGAGACACATAAGCGGCGCTCGCCTCGTGCTGCCCGCCACGGGTTGTTCTCTGCCTGATGTCCCCTGCAGCGTTTGCTTTCCCTGAGCACGGCGTTACGGTGCTTGGCAGGGTGGGGAGCATGGCAGCGGCCGCCAGGTGTGGTGCCTGGCAGCTCATCCCTGCTGGGCTGATGGGAAGGGGTATATTTGAACACGTGCGTAAGAAATAGTTTTTTAAATGGGCAAATCAATAGAGGTAATAAGTCAGGTAACACTGTACAAATCCTACCATGTAATGCGTGTGCTCGGGCTCTGGGGTTTTGGCAGACATGTGGAGGGGTGGCATCTGGGGGTCTCGTTCCCATCCGTCATTAGTTTTGGGGGAAGCAGTGGGGTGTGTTTCACACTCATGCCCGAGAGCTGTGCCGTCTCAGCTTCTCTAGGAACGTTTCAGGCAGGAGCTGAGCTGGGCTCCCTTCCCAGCCTGCCCTCCCCAGGACATTCGCTGTGGCTCCGAGGCAGCGGGGCTCTGCACAACCCCCCAGCAGCACTGCGCACAGCATTCTGTGTGACAGGGATTGTGTTGAGGCTCAGGATTTCTGCTGTCCAAAAGCTCCACGTGCCCCGTTGCGTTGGTGGCCTCAGCAGAAGTCAGGCAGTGCTGCAGCCGGACTGGGAGCAGAGAGCAGAGCTGTGCGCAGAGCATCCTGCACGGAGCTGGGGGCTCTCAGCCTTGGCTCACCATCTCTGTTCCAGAGGGAACCCTCCTCCCAAGTGCTGTGGGTGGCAGTGGGGATGTTTTAGGATTAAATGCTCACTGAATCTTACTGGCTTTCTTTTTTTGCTTTCTTCTTTGTAGGTCCAAGCTCAGTTAAAAACAAGAAAAAGGGTAAGTTTGATTTTTAATTCAATTTGCCTTCAGTTCCCCCTTGGTGTACCTGTGTTAGTGCTCTGGCTACAAGTTCTCCAGCTGACGTGAATGGGAAAACCATTCATTCACATCCCAGCAGTGGGCACAGCATCTGATGCGGCACTCTGGGGCTGCTCTCCGTGCCTCCAGCATTGCTGTGGCGCAGCTGCATCCCCCAGCAGCACTGCGGGGCTGGAGACGCTTACTGAAGTCTTCTGTAAAAGTGAAGGGAGCTTAATTGCATTGTATAGAAGTAATTCCCATAGCAAACAGCTGTGCTGCCATGTGCCAGCTGTGGCGAGCTGCCTGCTCTGCAGCTCCAGCTTCCCTCTGCTCTGCATTGGGTCTTGCTGCAGCCTGGTGCCTCCTTCAGACCTTCAGATTCTCTGTGAATACACCCTGCAGCTTCTGCCTGTGCACCAAATGCAGTCTTACGTTTCCATGCTGAGTGTGGGTCAGCCTGCGGGTGCTGCCTGGCTTTCTCCCCACGTTCCTTGAGCTGTTTGCATCCTGCTCTTACTTCACAGAATGCAGACTGGGGAGGTGTGGTGGTTTGTGTTTGGGGCACTTGATTCTGTGCTTTGTGGGGTATCTGGTGCCATCCCTGCTTGCGCTTGGCTCCTTGGCACACACAGTAGTCATACGTTGATCTGCTACCAGAACACAACCCAAAGATCTGGGCTGCTTTGTAGGCTTGTTCTCAAAACCAAGCAACGGCTGTGGTTTAGGGGAGCGCAGCCATTGGCCCTGCGCTGCTCCTCGCACCCATCAGAGCACCCATCAGAGCACCCATGTCACACCCAGCACACAGCCACAGTGCTCTGCAGGCGGCAGGAAGGTGTGAGCTGTGTGCAACTCGGGCTCCCCCAGATGTCTCTGCAGCACTCAGCGCCCAGTGCTGAGGCAGGGCTGCACCCAGCTGGGGCTGTGACAGCACCCGGGGATGGGGCACCCAGGATCCCACACTGCACTGCTGCGTGGCCCTGGCACTGAGCTGCACGGCACAGCGCTCTGCTGTTGCTCCTTGCACGTGGCCTCACAACTGATGGTTGCTGCGTTCAGAAACTCAGGCTGTTGTTTGTGCTCCAGAGCTGCGTCACGTTTCGCGTTCACAAAGTTTGTCCTAACAGAACTCTGAAACCCCAAACCCTGCTCAATCAGCTGAGCCGACAGCAAACGACGGCTGCGGTATTCGTGCAATCCCGGAGCAGCTGAGGGATCTCGCAGTGCTGTATTGCATACAGCTGTAGCGCTGCGTCGGATATTTTCATGTTATGGTGTTGTCACATTTTTTTTTGATTCATTTGCGTTTTTTAGAGTTGGAGCTTATTGTTTGGCAAATGGCAATTAGGGAAAGCACACGCTGGCTGCGCTGCGCTTGGGTCGTGCTGCCTGTGCGGTGCACGTGGCTCCTGGGAGCAGGGCCTCCACCAGCAGCTCTGCCACACAGGGGCTCTAAAACAAGTCCAGAGAGGAGAAAGGGGAAGCAGCAGCAGCAGCAGCATCTCGTTCCTGTACATCCATCCAATGGAAATGTCTGAGGGCGCTGAGCTCTGCGGTGCACTCCATGCTCTGTGCTGCAGACCGCCCAGCAGCGGCCTCCTCAGTTGGAAGATGAATCGAGCTTTATGTTTTAGTGAATAACCACTTTTTGCCTTGTGATGTCAGTGAGCAGGATTCCATCACAGCAGAGGGGTGGTTGAAATTGCTCAAAGGAGCAAAAATGCCCAGAATGTGCATCCCTGTGCAGCTTCAGAATTGACGCGTGGTTGTTTTGCTGGTGGTCGAGCAGCACATGGAGCTGCAGACCCCACTTCTGAGATGGATTGGTTAAACCAGCTGTCATGTGTACCCCCTTGGGAAAGAAAGCAGGGAAGCCAGCCATGGGACTGCTGGCCCCACATGTGAGCCTTCCTCAGCACTGTCTAGGTTGAAGGAGAGGAATTTGCAGTGTGCTGTAGGGGAGATAGGTGAGGGCTGGGACTCGAGCTGCTCATTTCTAAGAGCTGTCAGCATCCCAAGGTGGAGCACTGCAAGTGTAGGGGCAGCCTGGTGCATGGCCAGCTCAGGTGTGAAGGCACAGCTGCTGATCTGGGCAGAAATATTGCAGGTCACAATTTGTCCTCCTGTCTTTATGGGATACTGGCATTACTGCCATATTATTTTGGTTATGCATAGCTAGTTTAGCTTACTTCTCTGCTTCAGGAGGTAACATTCTGCTTCCTTTAGCCCTGGGCTGGAGGTGAGTTGTGTGCAGGGAGCAGCAATGTGGGAAGGGCCACGAGGCACTGAGCAGCACAGCTGTCCCTCATCCCTGGCTCATGGCCACAGTGTACCAGGTTACATCCTTCCAGTTCCGTGTGAGCTGAAACTTCCTGTGATGTGCTGTGATGTGATGGTGATGCTGAAGGTTTATATACAGTGCATCAGCATGCAGCAGGTAGGAAAGATTGTGACTGTTTTCCATCAGGAAGCCCTTGTCACATCCCTGGGGCAGATGCTCCATCCCTCAGCTGGCTCTGGGGCTGTGTTCCTTGTTCAGGTGTAATTGCACTGCAGGTGATGACCTGGGGTGATGCACCAACACAGGCTGCTGGGGAGCAGTATGTTCCCCCCGCCAGAGGTGTTCCAGAGCCATGGGTACGTGGCACTGAGGGATGTGGCACTGAGAGATGTGGTGATGGGCACAGTGGGGTGGGCTGGGTGGGGTTGGGATCAGAGAAGGCTCTTCCAACGTGAATGATGCTGTGTGCTGACGCTTGGCCTTGTGTTTTGCAGGTAAGAAGGCTGGTCCTCCAGGACCCAATGGTCCCCAAGGGCCACCAGGCCCCCCCGGGCCCCAGGGCCCCCCTGGCATTCCCGGCATCCCGGGGATTCCTGGGACCACTGTGATGGGACCACCCGGCCCCCCGGGCCCACCTGGCCCTCAGGGCCCCCCAGGGCTGCAGGGCCCCTCAGGTGAGTGCTCCTATTAGAAAATGCTTCTTCAGAGAAATCGGGGCTGTCACCCACAGCTCACACAACTCTCAAGGGGAAGCTGAGCTGATGTCAGCCTCTCTCAGAAGCACCGGCCAGCAGCAGAACAAGGTCCTTAGTGCTGCAGCGTGGTGCCCACCAGCATCTCCTCCCTCATAGAGCTTTGGATCTCAGAGGAGAGAGGTTTCAGCACAGAGTGCAGCAAACAGCTCTGTTGCTGCCATCACACTGGTGTTGTTTGCATCCCAGAGCCTCCATTGCCACTGCTGCCAGGAGCAGAGTGCTGCAGTTTGTCCTTCCAGCGGAAGCTGTTTGAGTGATGTGGGGATGCTTCAATGATGCTGGGCAGAAATATGGAATTAAGACAGGGAAAAAAAAGCAGGATGAGGCCTTTTCTTATTTCGGTGCTTTCTGAAATGGAGCTGTACCTCATACAGCTGCTGGCGTCCTCCTGGTAAAAACCTGTCTTTTACGCTTATTATGGGATGAGAGGTTTCTCTGAAGGAATAGTTACTGCTGCTCTTTCAGGCTTACCCTGCAACGATGTGAATTGCATTTTGCAGGTGCCACAGACAAGGCCGGCTCCCGAGACACCCAGGTTGGTTGGCCTCCTTCCCAGTTACCAGCTCTGTTGACTAACGTTATCTGCTGTGTTTACTAACACGTAAATCCCACCCTTCCTGTGTGTGCTGAGCTGCAGCTACCCCGAAAGGACCGGCTGAGCTGACTCTTCTCGTTGCTCAGAAGCAGGCTGTGTTAATCTGCCTTGGGTTTCTCACTCCCTGCGCAGTGCTGATGCTGTTCTCGGCCGCTCTGCTCTTCTGTGTTTGTGGAAGGCAGTCATGATCTCAGAGCTGTGGAGCTATGCCCAGTTCCTGTGAAATGGCACGGTGTTCCTGACCAACTTTAAATCCCTGTAATCTCGTTTGCAGCCAGCTGTGGTCCACCTTCAAGGCCAAGGCTCAGCCATCCAAGTGAAGAATGGTAAGGATCTCATGCTATTGGCACTTAACTGGGCCCATCCTGCAGCCCCGGGCGTATAGGTGGAGCTAAGACCTCCCTGTGATGTGGGTCAGTGCTGGCTGATCATGACAGACCCATTCCCATTGCCCAAACCCCACAGAGGATCCCACTGCTCAGTGTCCTCCCATTTCTCCTGCAGTCAGACTCATCCCCCAGTTTGTGCATCTCCCAGTACTTCTGCCCCACTGGATCTCACTTCCCCTTCACCTCCTCTCACCTACTGTAAAGCCATCAGTTTTCCTGAGTCCCCTACTGGCAGCCTCCTTTCCCAGGCTGTTTCTTCTCCTATTCTCAGCCTGCACTGTATCCTTTTCCCAGCTCAGCCCCATTAGCCTGTGTTTCTCTCTGTTTTCCCCATTAATTTATATCAGGGGAAAGCACAGCTGTAGTGGGAGCTGTGAGCACACAGAGATGCACAAGTACCAGCTCCTGCCTTGCCGTGCTGCAGGCACACAGCATGCAGCCCCTGAGCATCCCTACCCATCCACACCCACCCCAAGTCCTGCTGAGCCATCTCACATCCACCAGCCCTTCTTTGTTCTCTTCCTTCCTCCCCAAACCCATCTCCGATTTCTGCTCGTGTTCCCTTTGCCAACAGCTGGGTCTCATTCATTAGCTGCTGCCTCTTGGCTGGCGATATCTCGCTGTGCTGGAGAGGAGCTGCCTCATCCCCTGCCCAGACCCAGGGAGCACTGGGTCAGAGCTGCAGGAGTGGGTCAGGGCTGCAGGACTGGGTTCACCAAGCACTGCCCCGTGCGTGGGATGCTGAGGGCTGGCCAGGGCTCCGGTAGGAAGGCTTGGTTTGTCTCACCAGGCGTGAGCTGTGGGAGCTGACATTTCT